>JAODVM010261370.1:0-12507 GCA_025400095.1 Phenganax marumi | reverse complement strand
ACACGATTAGTATTGACTGAAAAGAGTAAAAATTCACATGAAAATATTGCATTCATTTATGACAGTGCTTCCATTTTAAAATGTTAAATTTCCATAATACTTCAAATTTTCACGAATTTGCCACAGCAGGAAATTTTTTGCCGGAGTCGGAGCTTGTTTTCCCAGAGCCGGAGTTTTTCTTGGCCGGAACCGGAGCCGGAGCCGGAGGTGAAAAACCGGAGTTTGCACAGCACTAGTAAGAGCGCCCCAAATCGCCCATGATTGCGCCCACAGCATGTATTTTGCGCCCCCAAATCTCATCCAAAAGAGCCCAACTCTGCAGTCTGGGCTATAATCGATCCAATGAAAAACCATTGCATTGAAAACATGCTCTGTTGTTTCACCGATGCGGCTCAAATATTTTACTCAGCTGGCACCGTTTGTGTTCAAGACACAAGGTCTCTGGTTGCTGTAGTCTGTTCTACAAGGCAGTAAGGGACAAGGGTGCTAAAATTTAGGAATCTGTGATGCAATACTATTCCAAGGGTGCAAAAATTGTCTTCGAGAAAATATATCGAGGGCTGCATTGCCCAACTCTGCAGTCTGGCTTATAGCTGTATTAATTTAAAAGTGCATGTAGTTGCTTAGTCCAGATGTATCAAATCTTTTAAAGTTTATATTACAAGACACTGGAGTCTCAGAGGGTTAGGCTACCTACTATAAACCTACGCAGAATACACAGATGTCGGACTCAGGTGTGAAGCCTATTATTTTGACATAAGTCCTTTTCAGTTTCTGCCATGTTCCTAGCAAGTGCCCTAAATAGAGACCATCACCTCCTGGCTGCCATCTTGAAAATTTATGTTCATGGGGTGAATGCCTTTCTTTTAGGCACTTGCTAGCAATATGGTGGCCATGAAAACTGACTTATGCAATTTTGGGGGAGTCAGATGTCAGTATAGTCTTTAATCTGTCAAGATAGTTTGTATCACACATCAGCAATTTTTAGTGCACATTTTCACCTTAGGTAATGGAAATGTTTCTAAAGTTTTACCTTCAATCCTCATGTTTAGAGCTATATTTGGAAATTGACAAGTGGGCAAGGAAATTGCTGAAGTCCTTTCATGGTGCAAAGTTCAAAAGCAATTTGCAAACTTTGATTTGAACTCTGGGAATTTGTTTACTCCATTTGTGTTTTGTAACTTTCTTTGAACTTTAAAATTTGTGGGACATTTTACAGGGTAACCAAAAATTTTGAATTCCAAGTCAAACTTTATAAATCAAAGGTAGAAGTTTGTCCACTTGTTAATTTTTGAGTATATTTAAAAACTCGAGCATCAGTAGTTTTTTAAAACTAACTGCAAGTACTGAGCTGATCAGGCTACTAAATACGTAGCTTAATAAATTTATCATCGTTTTAAGTCTTGTTAAAAGTGTCTCATTTCTGTTCATGTAGGTTGTCGGTGACTTGCCATTTCTTCACCCGAGTGAGTTAGAAATATTGAATCATTTGTGCAAGTTGGGGTCACACTATCAGCATTTTGAAACTTTTATAAAAAGTTACAGTATTTTATTACCTCAGAAGGCTACAGGCACTGTCAATGAAAAAGCAGGTTTGTAGAATTCGAATCAAGAGCCCAACATTTTTTTACTGTGCAACCTTACTATGCCATACAGCCACTTCATTTTTCATGACCATCTTGTTAACATGGCTGCTTTATTTCGTCCCAAACGAACTAAGTGTTTTGCTTACGTGAAAATCCTCTTAATATTACCTCTGTTAATATGTCCACATTTCTTTGGTCGAATGGTGACTATATTGCTAACCCATTGACTTGCAATTCTCTTCAAGATACACTACTTATGTACAAGTTTACTCTGTCTAACATTAGACAATTTTACTTGCCAGGCAATGGGTTAACGGGGTTTCCAATAATTTTTGCAGATGATTCAGTTCATATATGTGGACTATATCTGCAAGCATTATGCACTGGGCTAGATCAAGTTTTGGAACCTTATCGCAATGCACTGCTAGCTTTAGAACGCGAGGTAAGAAGTTGAGTGTAAGCATAAATATTCTCCATGAATGCTAAGTTTATAATTACCAAATCAATTTGGTTATTTTTCATGAATGATAAATCTCTGACTATTATTAATGTCTAGATATTAAATGATGCTAATATGCCATTGACAAGATTACAGCATAAATTGGAGGAGGTTTGTATATGCTAAGAAATTTTGTTTGCATGCATCTTTAACTTTAAGTTGTGAATTTGTGGGGATAGTCTTACTGGCATAGTAAAATCATCTCATGTTGGGCAAAGTAAAATGGACAATTGGTATGTAATAGGGCAGGTGTGTTGCTACTCAATAGAGAAATGATCAAATAGAATACTAGTTAATACTTTATTTCATTTTGTGTCTGTACATAGTTTTTTTCAAAATTAGTTTATTATACATAAATAGTGAAGTAATTGCTGTATCGCTTATTTTATAGTATCAACTGTTGTTTCCAGCTTTGGCTGAACTTCTTGAAGAAATTGAAAGTAAAAAGGTGACATGTAGCTATCTTTCAACTCCTCTGGCATTAGTTCAGAGTGTGAAGTATGTTAGTAGGGAACGTTGAGGGACATTGCTAGTCAGTGGTTTAGTCAACTGACTGATGGTGGCATGTACAGTACTCATATGTTCCTCGTTGATTTTACTTTGTCCACCGTCAGGCTTTACTTGTCATGGTAAAACGTTTGCTGCATGCCAAGCATAAGTGGTTTACCCATTAATCATCGGGGGTCAGTTGTGCGAAGCCAGCCTGTTTAGCTTAAACAGTGAATAAGCTGAAAACAGAAATCATATTTATATATTCCTCGTACATAAAAACATTATATTTTCTACATAAGCATCAGTTTGAGGATTCACCACGTATGTATATTTATTATTGCAAAGCTTTCGGTCCATTAACCCGGACCTTCATCAGTGCAACCTTCATCAGTATCCTCAAACTGATGCTTATAATGTTATTTGCGCCATGCAAAATTATCAAAATCTTATTGTATTTTTTATTTGAATGCAATAATTATGTGCCTATAACTATTGCTTTACAACATCATATTGAACTGTGCAGATTTACAAAATACGATAAATCGTTTTCAAATTCTGCCTTATCCACTGTTTAAGCTAAACGGGCTTTATACAACCGGCCCTAGAAGTTTTTCCCTGATAAGTAAAAATGATTTGGCATTAGACAGAGTAGAAAAGATAATTAGGGGCATAGGGGTAAATTGCCAATCAAAAAGTTAATTAAGCTATAAATCAGAATATGTGTGTCCGTATATCATAGTGTTTAGCAATGTGTCCTAAGACTGTCCTTCAAAAGGATTTAGAGTTGTATGAGCTACGTGTATGTGTACAGGCCGTCTACAGCATACGCTATGTTGTAACGAACTTGCCGTTTATTTCAAGGTAAAAGGATGTGCTATCTTGAATATCTTGCATTCACAATGTTCAAATGGTATTCCTGTTGTGAAGGAATCTTTTCAAAAGTATGTACAGTTTAATCCCTGTAATTTTATCCCAATATATCCCATGTTCTTTCTGTGTGACATTCATGATCATTCATATGCCCTCGCAGATCTTCATGTCTGAACAAATGTTCTTTAGTTTATAGAAGCATATTTGAAAATTTTTTATTTTTATGCAAATGAAATGGTTTTTTAAAAGGCCCGGGGCCAGTTGTTCAAATGTGGGTTAGCAGATAACCTAGGTTTAAATTTAACCCACCGTTTCTATATGCCCGTCTTAAAGCACTGTTTATTTTTTAAACTTTGAGGAATTAAACTACCCATCAAGGGAAACATTTTGAGCAAAAAACGTTTCAAAAATTTGTCTTGAACAAGTTTCAAATTGTGGTTAAAGTATTACACTAACCCAGCTTTGAACAACCGGCCCCTGGACCTTAAACAGGACAAATTTTCACTAAGCAATCTTTCATCTCGAATCTCTACATCTTTTGGTACAGTCAGAATCAATTTTTACGTTCAAATCAAACCACGCTCGAATTTTTTATTTTCATAATTTTTATACGCAGTCTTCTTGTTCGTCAACGTTAGTAAACGGTGTTTTGTTCCAGTTTGTGGCTTCAATTAAACCCCCAAATTAGCGCCGCCCTGAAGCCGTGCCTCCCTCAAATAAGTGCCGCACTACTTAGTCAAGAAATAAACGATTATTCAAAAAGCGAATACAGGCTAACAGTACCTACTTCAAGTTGAGTCAACTTCAAAAAATTTATATCTTCTATTACAATGTTTTATACTTTAAATTATAGTTTTTACTAACAAATACAAAGAAATGTGTGTAAGGAGCGCCGCCCTCAAATAAGCATGCACTAATTATTTATAACATATAGAATCTTTATTCAACACTCCCCAAAAGAATCAGAGTTGGCGGTTAAAGAAGATCTTTGCAACGACATATCTAAATGTTCAAAAAGCGGATATAGACCAACAACACTACAAGCCAAGTCAACTTCAAAAAATTTAATAGTATTAAAAGAGTGGATTCTGCAGCATCCAACATGGCGGCCAAGTTCTTCTAGAATTCTGCCTGCCATGCTCAGCGCCTCGAGCCAAATGCAATGACGTCATCCCGTCAATCATGTGGAGTAGCAAGTGGGAGTAGCCACCTGCCATGGATCTTATTTGCATTTCAACTTCTCGCAACTTTGAGAAATTAAATACAAAGCAGAAAACTAAAAAATAAAGGAGATATGAACAAAATTAAGAATCAAACTATTATTAATATTGCAAATGACATACGAAAAACGGATCTTAAAACGAAGAAAAGTCTTCTATAACATTTGGATCAAAACAAAGCAGAAATTAATAAACAAATCAAAGTACAAAACGAAAATTTGGCTCAAATTCTTAGAAGAGAGAATTATTAAGAAAATATAAAGTTTCTAGAGCTAATATTGAAAATTATAAAACTCATAAAAAGAGCGAGTACTTCAAACAATTCAAGAGTTAAAAGCAAAACGCGCTCGAGAAATATTTAATCTTAAAAAGTGTATAAGAACTGGAAATGTTGAAGAATATATGAATCCTACACCAAGAAAAAGAGGATGTTATAGGCGAATTCAATTTAAACTGACAGATTCTTCTTTAAATAACAAAATTGTAGTATATACTGTAGGTGGAAAAACTGAGCCTAATGTTATTCGATTTTTCAATAAAGCTTTACCAAAAATAATTCAACTCATTTTAGAAAACTTAATAAATTATAAAGTACAACTTAATTTAACATGTTTGATGAAGAAGATAGATCCTGCAACAAATGAAGTTAAAGAAGAAGTGGAAGTGCATTTTCTTTCAAACAAGAAATTATATTAGCTACAAGGAGCAAATTTAGAAACACTAGTACAAAACATGATAGAGAAAACCGAGAAACATTAGCCCAAAATAAAAAACAAGGCTCTGGTTGGATTCTAGATCGTATTATTAAACTAGAAGTTCGAGGAAGTAAATTCAATCCTTTCAAAGGCTCATCTTATGTGGAGACACCAAAATGGATTGCAGATAAAAAAGCAATCATCAATCCAAAAAATAAAGACCAAGAGTGGTTCAAATAGGCTGTTTTAATTGCTTTGTATGGGAATGGGAAGCAAGTAAGACGAGATAGAATTACTAAATTTCTAATAGAGAAATCAAAAACTCTTAACTTTAAGGATATAAAATTTCCAACACCAATCACAGAAATTCACAAATTTGAATCTCGAAATCCTGGGGTGTATGTTTCAGTGTTTGGTTATGGTGAAAAGAAAATTACACCATTAAGAATTCCAAAAGAAAATAAAACTATAAGACTACTATTACTCGAAGATAAACATTATTGTGTCATTAACAATTTATCATGGCTTATCAGTAGCAAGTCAGCTTAGTAGAAACAAACAAAAGAAGATTATTTGCGATTTCTGTCTAAACTCCTTTGAATCACAAGAACTTAGAGATAAACATGAAGAATATCGTAGAAATCATGATCCGGTAAAAGTAGATATGCCCAAAAAAGGCTCTTTTGTAAAATTTCAAAATTTCAAACATACAACCCGAGTTCCGTTTATCATTTATGCAGATTTTGAATGCTATACGAAATCAATCTTTGTTTGACTTTATAAAGTTTTTGATAGACTATTTTGGATTCAGTTGTTATGTGGTACAGTATTTTATCGTTTATTTAAACAAGGCGGTGTAACGAAATTAATTTTGTTCTTCATACCCCCCTTTGTTTATTCCCCATCTGTAATCTATCAGGAAAATTTTTCTTTCACTTATAATAAATGAATCACGAATATAAGCTTATTCCAGGCTATGGAAAATAAAAAATGTCTGATATCAAAGGAAATAGAACAAAACACGTCATTACGTTTAACCCCAATAAAGCCAATCCAGGAGAAGAACTCTATGTCGATATTCCAAAATTAAAATCAGATGCTTGTTTGGTTCCAGAAAGTCTTTGTTTGAAATTTGATTTCAAAAACAAAAGTGATAAATCTTGGTTTATGAATAATCTCGGAAAACTACTCACAAACATGCTCTCCATTTCTTTGGGAGGTGAAATGATTTGTGATAACAATGGGCGAAGTGAGGTGGAAATCTACAAAGATCTCTGGTTGCCTGGTTACGTTGGAGAAGACCTCATCGAATTTGGAATCGCCAATGAAAATACAAGAAAACTTTTTTCTAAATGTGATGATGCAGCAAGTACTGGAGATATCGCCAAAGTGTCTGATAAATTGATGAGCTCTATTCATGAGACAAAACAAAAAATCAAACTTGACAAGATTATTAAAGATCTTGGGTTGTATGCTCCCGATTTCTTAACTCATAATTTTCAATTTAAAATTGGACTTCCTCCAGCTGCAGATATTATCGTAGCACACTCTGGTCAAAAAGTAGAAGGTTGCATACATTGGAGCATACAGAACTAGAATATGAAACCGTTGACAACGAAAATCTTGCAAAACAAGTCCTAGCTGGATATGAAGGTGGAAGAAGTCTAACTTACTAGCATGTAACTTTGCTGAAAAAAGTCGAATGGGTTAAGTCTAGTACATTAGTCAATGAAACTATCAATCTACCAAGAAAAATCATGGCGGCCATTGTGATGTTGTTTAGACCTAAAAACCATCACCGATTGAATCGTTTATCTATCCTAATATCGAGTCTGTGAAAATCACCGTCGAAGGCGTTCCTAACAGTATATATAGTCAAGGTTTCCGAAAACAAGACCTATACTTGGAGGCAAAACGGTTCTTCAAACACGATGTGGAATCTACTATTAATATTAGACACTTTTTTAAAAGTGTCTAAAGCGAATTTATCCTTTTAAAAAAGGATAAATTCGCTTTAGTTGTCGATTTAAGATCAGTGTCGGATAAAGACGTTGTGGGGTCTGGGAAAAAACTCTTCAATACACAAAACGGCGTGTTGTTAGAAATCAAGAAAAAGCGACGAGCGCTATAATGTGTTGTGTAAACTATTTGTTGTGAGCGACGGATTGATCAACTTTAAAGATAAAATGATTAAAGAAGTCCATTGCTAAAGTTCTATAGATGTACTTTTCACCATCACCTAGTACAAACTATGGTGAAACTGTTGCGTTAATATGTTGTTCAAGGCGCAACAGTTTTGAATCGCACTCTTCAATTTTAACGTTTGTTGTTCTCAACTTCACCTCCAAATCATGAATGCGATGCTGCAAACTACTCCTCTTCTTAATAAGCACTCTCCTCGCCTTCTTCTCTTTAAAGAGTAGCAACTCCAATCGATCTTTATCCATTTCTACTTTAAAAAATTATATCAACAATATCTACAGCGTTGAGTCTTCTGTTGTCTGTTGATCAATAAAAGCTTTGAAAACTCGTGGTTGCTATAGGCAAGAGAAATGTGCGTTGTTGCTAAGAACACCTGCCTAGAGCGAATTTTTGATTGGCTAGCAAAACTTTATTTTACATACAATAAATGGAGCACCAGTCTGAACAAACACTCCGTGAAAAACCCTTAAATTTAGCAGCTGCAAAAGAAATTAAATACTCTGAAGCCTACATTAAAAAAGCTTCGGAGGAAACGTTGGAAAAAATTTACCAAGAGTACAAACGGCAACAGTTGGATGAAACAAACGAAATGTTGACGGGCGTTATTATTGGCAAGTTTTCTGCACTCATGATTCATTTAGAACTCGTGGAAGACTCTCCAGAGAGGGGAAAGAACTGGCAGGTAATAAACCATTTAGACAAGATGTAAAAACAATTTTAGAATATGTGACACCTTGGATTCCATTTGTAGAACTCCTATCGGGTGGAGTCGTCGTTGGAAAACACGTCGTCAATAAAAAAATCAACGGCTTTAATAAAGAATGTCAAAAATCAACTGTGAATGAAAACAATATGTCAAATAAAGAATGCCAAGAATCACAAGATCAAAAGCCCCCACAAAAAGCTCAAAAGAACTAGAACTTATAAAAAAACTCATCAAAAAAGGCCAAAACCTCTAAAGCCCCACTACCCGCTAAAACGAATTTAGACACACCGTTTAACATAATCATCGTAGGCATGACAGGATGTGGAAAAACTCGACATTTACTAAACATGCTAGAGAAGCAATATATGAATCATTTTGATTATATTTTTCTAATTTGCCCGACTTATCAATGGAATAAAACGTATCAAGAATGGCATTTGGATGAAGATGAAACGTTCATGCCGATTCACTGTAATCAAGACGAAGTAGAATTTGGGTTAAAATTAGTCGTCTCATTATTTTAGACGATTGCGCCGCAAGTCGATTCATCAAGAATAGAACAAGTGAACTCATTGAATTAGCGTTCTCTGCAAGACATTATGGACTCAGTACGATCGTCATTGCACAACACAGCTAAGCCTTATCAAGAAAATATCAGTAAACTTGCCACATTTTATAATCCTTGTAAGGCGGACATGGATCTTATTTTTAACAAATATTTGGGGCATATAACAAAAGAAAAAAAGCGGAGTATTATCGAAACGTTGAAGCAAAAAGAGTACTCAAAATTGGAAATTTCTCTTTGACATCCTTTCGACTATGCTGTAAACTAAAAAAATCCATCGTTCAAACCAAAAATGATGTATTTTCAATGGATAAAGTCTGCGATGACGTCATCCATCACTTTAAGGTCACTTAGAAATTTTATTTCATCCATTTCCGTAAATTCACCTAATCGCAATTTATTAATAATTTCACAGAAACTTTTTTATGGTGATTTTTAACAAATTTTAAATTCTCAACTTGTTTGTTGGTATCACTTTTTGAAATAAAAGCTGTAATAAGAGCTCCTACTTTTGTAATAACTAAAGAAAGAGGATTTACAACACTTGTACCAGCTCCAGTCGCTGTAAGAGCTATTCCAATGACTTGTAATGAGATTTTAATTCTCTTAAGTTTTTTATACTTTTTATTCTCTGAAGTATAGTTTTGATTATAGTTGTCGTAAATTTTTCTTAACTCGCCTTGTTTCTGTTGACTAAGTTTGTCTGAAATATGATTCATTTATTATAAGTCAAAAATACTCTCCTCTTCTGTAAACATTCTTTCACAAAATACTTTTGGCAAAATTTCACCCACCATTTCCTCATAAAATTGTTTCGCCATGATCAAAGAACCACTATTTGTATAAAATGCTAATGAATTTATAACATGTTTAAGATTTTGTTTTTCTTGTTCAATATGAGTACTTAAAAGCTTCTTTTTTTGTTTGAGTTCTTTGTCACATTGTATTTTTTGTTGTCTTTCGTTACTCGTATTTTCTCCATCGATATATTTTAACACCTCTGCTCCTTAAGTTCAATATGAGTAACTAAAACTCTTCGTATCCTTCTGTTCACGTCTTTTCTTAAATTTTGATATTTTCTATCTGTTGTTTTTTTCCCATTCACTGTTAATCTTATTATCAGGGTAAATGATGGAATCTACAAAATCATCCCCTGGATATCGAATCGTCCAAAATGAACCAATGGGAGCGGTTTTTAAAAGTGTATATAAAGTGTACTCTAATGTTAATGCTTAAACTCTCCTTGAAGCTTTTGTTCTTCTGTTGCGTGTTGAAGGATATCTCCTCTTGCTTTCTCAAACAACGATCAGGGCCTTTTTTAAAATATAGACTGGAGGGGTCAAAGCCCCCCTACCCCTTATGTTGTCCTCCCCCCGATAAGGAGTTTTTCTCCCTCAGTAAAAGTCCCTTTAGTAAAAAAATGAGCAAAAGTCATACTGAAATAGCAGGAAATCATTCCTGACAAGCTCACAAATTCCAAATATTTTCGGGGGAGGACCCCCAGACCCCCCACAAGCCTTTTCGTCCCTACTTTTCCCCCTCTCGCATCTTATTTAAGTCTTTTCATATTCAGCCCCTCCACTGACAAATCCTTAAAAGAGGCCATGACAACAACGAATAAAGTTTATCATTTTACACGATTTCTTGGGAAGGTTAGGGTCTTGAAAAATCTGAAAGATCGTCTTACCAACATAATCAATATTTTCTATATATTTTTTAAAATCTTTTATTCCCCCTAATTTTATGGCTCGTCTCCTTTATACTTGTGTAACACTCCTCTGAATAATTTTTCTCGATTGTAACACTGTTTTTCTCGTATCATAACTCTGTTGAAATCAGAATAACTAAAATCAAAATTTATGATTTGAATAGAATTGAGACACTTTTTACAAATTTTAAAATACTTAAAACAATGAAATTGGCGAGAAAGACTACCAACAATGGCTTGTGGCTTGTGTTGGATTATGTGGATCAATTCGTTTAGAATCAGTAAGATGACTCATCCTTTATTAGTAGATATTAAACTTTTCTGTATTTTGAAAAAAAAATCAATTTCTCAAAGTCGCGACATTTGAAATGCAAATAAGATTCATGGCAGGTTTCTACTCCAAATGATTGACAGGAAGACGTCATCGCATTTGGCTCGAGGCGCTTAGCATGGCAGGCGGATTTCTAGAGGAATTTGGCCGCCATGTTGGATGCTGCAGAACCCGCCCTTCTAACACTACTAAATATATCTCTTCTACTGTACTTTTTCATAGTTTGAATTGTAGTTCTTGCCATCATTCACAAACCAACTCGTTTACATAAAAGCGCCGCCCTCCAATAGGCGCCGTACTTGAAACACCCTGTATGGAATGTCAAATTTTTGTGCACCGGATGTGTGATGAACGTTTTCAGGTGTTCACCAAACGACATAAACATTTTCAGCGAAAACTGTGCACTAGTCCCAACTCACAATGTTAAGACATTATCAATGGGTAGTAGAAATTCCGACAAAGAGACTTAACTGTGGTGGAGAGTTTTGTGCGCCA
Source organism: Phenganax marumi (assembly GCA_025400095.1). Lineage (NCBI taxonomy): Eukaryota > Metazoa > Cnidaria > Anthozoa > Malacalcyonacea > Clavulariidae > Phenganax > Phenganax marumi. Next base: position 1,138 of record JAODVM010261370.1, on the reverse strand, counting down.
AAATTTTGTGCACCGGACATGGCCGGTGCACAATAATTACATTCCATACTGGTGAAACACAGAAATTTTAAAGAACGCCGAGGCGCTTAAACGAGTAAATGTGGCATTAATTTTTTATTCACACCCTGTTCACACCTCTTTAGAATGCTGCATGTGTGTCATGCTGTGATGTACAAGCAACTTAGCGCGTGGTTATTGCATGGTCTTTTACTGGATTACTACAATGAGTTCTTTGTCGTGGTGAAGTCATCTCCTACGATTACAACTGCTGCATCTGGGGAACAATCTGAGACTGAGGATAGTAAGAGTAGCGCTGAAGAAAAGCAAGTTCAGGTGTGTGGTGAAAGGAAATGATGAGGGCGCCATTTTCTTTATTTCTATTGTTTTGTTTCTTTGTTTTGTTTCTGTGTTTTGCTTCTCTTTTTGTTTCTTGTTCTTTGTTTTTTGTTTTGTTTTTTTGCTCTTGTTTACATTGTATTGTTTCTTTGTTTTGTTGTATTTGATGTATTACTTTTGTATGTCTTTTCTAAGTTCTTTGAATGTTTTCATGGTGATAAAAATATCTAGGACAAGGTTTTATGGAAACACCACGTAAATTTATTTATGCAATTAATTATGAATTATCATTAATATTAATTAATATTGATATTTTTATTAATATTATTATTATTAATTATTTATTTATTAATTTATGCTATTAATTATTAATTATTAATATTAATTAGTATTATTATTAATATTATTATTATTAATTATTTATTTATTGTGAATTATTAATTATCATTAATATTAATTAATATTATTCTTAAATATTAATTAATATTATTATTATTATTTATTTATTTATTTATTTATGCATAAATAAATTTACGTGGTGTTTCCACAAAACCTTGTATTAGATATATCTATTCTATCATTACTTTTTTCTCTTTGTTTTGTTTTGTTTATTATTGTCTCTGGTTCTTTATTTCTTTTGTTCTATTTTTTGTTTGCATTGACCTGTTTCTATTGTTTTGTTTCACTTGTTTTTTTCCATTTAATTTCTTTCGTCTGTTGTTTTCGTTTTTAGTGCAAAGTTTCTTTGAAACTTTGCAGTATTGTGATGAGTGGCGAATATTCACACGAGTCAGGCATCAGG
>JAODVM010261259.1:0-12508 GCA_025400095.1 Phenganax marumi | reverse complement strand
TTTTCGCCGGATACGTGTGGACGCTAAGCGTAACCGAAACAAAATGTTTGCGGATACAAACGAATCCGGATACGTGTGGACGGGGCCTAATGACTACAACTAATGGTAATAAAAAGTTCATGATTCGTAACAATACGTAACTTCCGCACTAAAATTTGAAATGCTGATAGACGGTAGATCCTGCCAACTGTAAAGCTGTTTGAGAAATGGACACCATATTCGACAAATTTGTCTGATAAACCTTGTTAATTCTCAACTGACGATTTGTTTATATTTTTGCGTGCGAAGACTAAAAGGCAAATAAATTCAGCGATGAAATTGATTTGGAACATATTTTTCATGACTAGTTGCAAAAGTTACCACTTTTACTAATCAATTACGCCGTAATTCACACTTCACGCCTCTGAATGCACTACTCATTTCGCGAGTCGTTACCTATGCACTACGGGCAAAATCGCGCGGAATATTTTAAAGCACGCGGGCCAAATTAAATTATGTCAGAAAAGTGCTTTGAAAATCAAGTTTCTTTACTGTACCTTGCAAAGGGACATGCTTGATTCTTCAATCTGGCACTACCTCAATGGTACGTTAAGTTAAGCGATTAATGGAATTGCTCAAAATTGCTGAACGCCTTGCGTTTCAATATTTGTTCCCGATTGGTCAGCTTGTCACTTAACAAAACACTATGGGTACAATTCAAACACATGCAGAACATTACACAATATTTCGGCAAATGAATACCGGTCAGCTTCATGGAATGAATTCAATTGTGCCGAATATACGCGGCCATACTTCTTCAAAAACTCGAAGGAAAACTGCAAGAAAATGCCAAAAGTTCAAAGCAGTAAAAAAACAACAACAGCTCTCAGATTACAGCAGCCAGCAGGCGAAAAGGCAGAAAAGACAGATTCCATGACAAAGTAGAAACAAAATCTTTATATCAATTTTTTGCATACACGGCCGTATCTATTCTTCTCTTACGCGTTAACAAATTTTGGATGTTTCCAGCGAAACTCCTCCCGAATAATTGTTTAATTATTGGCTCTTTTTCAAGCACTCGTAAATTACAGGAGCTAATTGAGAACTATTGCTGAATGTTTCAGATTGTGCATGCACAGCCAATTGTCAATATCATCACTATCATCTACTCAAAGAAATCATCAAACAATTGAAAACTTGGAGTCACCTTAACTTGTCTGAAAATTTGTTTGGTACCTTTCAGGTCGAGCCTTCTTGTGAGCAGACGCGATAACATGGTGGACTTGTCAGTCACGATCAAGTATAACAACTTCATCAATGTAAAGCGATTTGGGAATTGATTTTCTCTGCTTATGAACTTTGTTTCCCTTGAATAGAAGAATACAAATTCTACCACCTTTTTTTCACAGGTGACTGACTTGGTCAATGGTTGATGTAAGTCACTGAGCTATATAACATAAGTTGGGTATCTTATATAGCTCAGTGATGTAAGTGTACTGATACAAAGTTATCATTAAAAAGCTACGTGTTAGTTGTTCTAAAAAACTATATTTGTTGAGAATAACCGGACAAAGGCAAAGCTTATTTCCAATTCAGTCCTCCTAAGCCGCATTATAGTACGTAAATTAAACAGTAAACTAGAAAGTTACAAATCAAATAATTTCGAAATCTTGGCGCATGATATTTATACTGACATGTAATACACTATTGTTACCAGGCTTTTACTGCGAATTAGCTGTGCTCTACGGGAGGACCTAGTAACTTTCTCAGGATCTTTTACTACTGTGTATAGCCAAAAATTTAAACACAAAACACTTTAATTGAACAGTCTCACCAAAACGTCTACACTGGCAGCTGGAGCGGGGAAGTTGGTACAACAAACAATCCCTAACCAAGACTGACTCGAAACTAACACACAAGCTACTTTTACATGATAGCGATGACGCGCGTATTTTATTCATGTCGTCTATTATATTGACACTTTTCAGCTGTACAACCAAGAGATTCGGTAGTTAGTTTACACAAAGACAACACATGACATACGCAGATGATGAATCTCACGCGCTTATATGTGAAACTAATGATCATTAAAACGAGTTTATGACTACACAGGCTATGTTTCATAACACTATTCTGCGTTTATTTGAATTAAAAGAAAAAACAGGTTCTCTAGTTGAAATAAGTAAAGCCATGCAGAATTCTCAGTTGAACTGAAGAGTATACTGTATGTTTAAAATATGTACTGCAGAATATGCCTCTTTAGAAAAGCGGTTTCAGAAGGAAGAAGCTAAAAATGGGAATATTTGTTTTCCCACAGACTTTATGCTTGCTTTTGAGATGATTGAATCGTTCTTTTCAAAAGCTGTATTTCTTGTCCGCACGTTCAGTCATGCACGTGTTAACAGGAGCGATTATTCATCCCGCGTGAAAATTGAAATCTGGATTTTCTCACATTTCACAAACAAAGCAGGTGCATGTTTGTTCTGTTTAAAATTTTTTTCACGCATTGTAACTGTTATCTGCAAAAAATATCCGATAATATTTGAAAATCGAACGAGCGGATTTTTCTTTGTTCCAGTTACAGGGATTTTTGAGAATTTTAAAAATTGGCTCCTACACTATGAACATACGTGTTTGAAGTAACTATTTACCAACTTCACATATACAAAAACTAAAGGAACTTCACCGATTGAAATTCTAAAATTCTCAGAAAATAGTAAAAAATATGGACGTCGTTGTTTCTCTGTCTTGCCATATTAACAAAAATTGGAACGACGTTTGTCTTTTTTGGGTCCACTCTATTTGAAAAATGTTGGGGGTGAGTTTCGTGACCATAGCTTGTAAAATGAGGGAGAAATCGGCCTTCAACTGCTTTTGTACTTACCAACATGACTGTAGGGAACCTCCTTGACTCCCTAATTAAGCAGCTGCAATAGAAGATGGTCTTTGAGACTTTGATCGTATCTGCGCAATCACTACGGCTTAGCCAATTACGTGCGTTTGCAACAATAGCCGGGAACTAGATTTTTAACAAGTTCTAATTTGGCATTCACAGCTTTGGAGATAAATAATCTTTTGTTGTCCATGCAGTCCACATTCAATCTTGTTCATGGTAAAAATGCACAAAACGTTGCAAATTACAATAAATCTGCATTGCTCCAAAAAAGAACCTTTCCCACTCTCATCTTCTGGGCGCAGACAATAAAGGCGACCTCCCTTTCTCTCATCTTTTACACCACCCTCCTATTTCCGGAAAACGTATTTCCTTTCCGGTTTATGGCTTCCGTTTCTACACATATCCCAGCGGCCCTGCACGCTCACCAACCTTCCTGAAGTGTTTTGGTTGAAAATTTCAAATACTTTTGGCGAATTATTGTATTGTTTTACCGCTCTAAATTTTTGCGAATCAACCGATCGCGTTTGAACTGTGAAAATTTGGGAATGTCAAAGCGTGAGCCGTGTTGGGTTTGAACGAAGGAGTCGTGGAATTCCCTAGAGTGGCTGACATTTTCACGTGCGTCGACTGTAGTCTCAAGAGTCAAGACAAAAAAAATTGTAAACACAGCACGAAGGAGAGGCCATAATACTTGTAGTTTAACGATAGGAGGGGAAAATGTCGTTCGGTTTAGACGACGTCGATTTGGCAACTCTCAAGGTAAATGATCGCCTCTCATCGCCCGTTGTCGATTTGTGTTTCGCCGCAGACAGATGTGTGCTGTTACTACAGAATATTGAGCCCCTCTCTGTTGACATGATTCCATGCTATTCCATTACATACAATTTCTCAGATGAATTGTGCTACCAGTCGTGGAGAGATCTTTTTTTCAAATAAAAAGAAGCGAGCATATCGAATCGACACACTAAAATAGAAAAGCTGTCTTTGTTGTTGTTGAATAAATGAGTACATGACTTGGCGTAATGTATACACTACTGCATGCATGTTATATTCCTCCACATCATATAACGATTTGCCAGAACTTGGATCCCCTGTCTCTCGTGTTTTTAGGACCCAGCTGGAATTTTTGAGCTTGTTGAAGTCGTAGGAAATGGCACTTACGGGCAAGTCCATAAGGTACTTACACTAGTGCACAAAAAAGTTATGAAGAAACTATTGTTAAAATTATAAGGGGTTTAAATTTCTCTCAGAAAGCTTTGCTGTTTATTAGGTAGAGTGTACTTCGATGTGATTGCTGCTATCCTAGATAGCATATCATTTTAAGGATGAAGTTTGAAGAAAGCTACAGGGAAAGGCTATTGCAGTCATATACAAAAGTGGCATGGCATTTGTATGGTTTATCTTCCGTTTGCTCATTTGCATGCCTTGTTTGAAGCGTTATCTTGTGTATTTCGGAGCCTGTTTATCAATGACAAGCGTTTAATACGCTTTCAACGCCGTAAATATCTTTTACCAATAACTAATAGTAGCCAAAGTATTCGTGCTAAATTTCGTGTCAGTTTGTCACAATATCACAATATTGTATAGGATGTTATACTATAAAACCTCTTGTTTTATATAATATTCGGAATGTTTCATCGTGTGTTTCAAAAGTGCTATTTCACCTGGAATTCGCAATTTATAGCGTCAACCAAAAATTTCCAAAAGTGCGAATTTTACACGTTGTGGTGTCACAAAAATGGATGAAAATGTAGGCAATATGTCTGTTGGAGTTTTGAGGAAACAAGCATTACAATCACTTATTCCATGTATTAAATACTGCATTTAGCTTGACTTGGTGTAAATTGAAAATGTCAGCATCGTTTTATTAACCTGTTTAAACATTCATTTTCAATCCTATTGTACAAAGAGAGTTTGGTTGGAAGCTTAGTTTAGTTTAGTGATGGAAGTTAGGATATATGAACATTAGAGTTTTAAGCACTATTGTATTCCTGTCAACCCCCTAATTATATTGGCCTTAGGCTTAGTGATATGAATGTTGTGATGGTGTGTTTTCATTTTCCTTGGTACTGCAGATAATATAAACCCATTAAGTGGCTTTCATTGTCCCAGCACTCCTGCTTAAATACTATACACTAGCTAATTCTAGACTATTCTACTCATCAAGATCTTGTCACCTATTAATTTAACTTACAGTGGCATAGTGTGGGTACTACAGACAGTGTCTAAACCATTGTTGTGAACATTTTTTTTTGTTACATTGCTGTAATATTTACCCGTGCAAGCTAGTTTTCCAAGACAATGTCCACTTTCTCATGAAAAATTCAAGATAAGAAAGATTTATATCAAGGCTTGTTAAATCCATTAAGATGGCATCCCTTAGCAGACAATGATAATTCCCATGCTTGGTATTTTTGTATGGTGGCTAAAAGCTTGAAGCCAACCTGGAAAAGCTGGTTTTGTTGTCTTTCAGCAAAGGGGACACCCATTTGTTTGTTTTTTATCTAATAAAATAAGTATATATAAGTGGGGCTAACCACATGTAGCTGGGTGTTAAGCAATTCAATATTCAATAATTATTCATCAAAGGCGAAGTAATTCGTCTCTGTGAATATTCACCATATATTCATTGAGCCAGAGCTTGTAATTGTTTTTGCATAGTTTCTTTAGTAAAATATGTTTATTAAAGTTTAATAACAATGTAAATGCACTGCTGTTACAAACGAGTTAGCTACATTAACATAGTTTGATTTGGAAAGTTTGTAAACTAAGACTGTAGCTATAAAAATACAAAATGGCACTGAAAATTCTTTAAATTTACAACAAAGATCGTTCACAGTTTAAGTTAAATAACTTAAAGTGTTTGAGAAAGGATATTTGCTGTTTATATTCAATGTAAATATGACAGTAAATTGTTGGAAAGGATCAGACGGAAGATTTGATGATATTCGAAAATTTACCGCTCTTTTGTTGTTTTTACAAGTTTTAAATAGCGAAAAAAGTATACAACGAATTTGTTCCCGATGACATCTTATCTTAAAATAGTTTGTTTGTCGCTGGTTTTATATTTTGCAGTGGTGCATTTTCCTTTTTTTGTTTAATTTCGTCAAAAGTACAAAACATCGATTTTGGCGACTTTCATTTGCGGCATTTTGAAAAAAACGCAACTAGTGGCTAAGATATAGAAAACATTTTCCGTCTTTCTAAAGAGTTTTAGTAGAAATCCACTTGTACAATTACTACTACTATAGCTGTTGTAAGTTCTGCTATGTAATTGGCTACGTTTCTCGTTATCTGTAGCTATTGCTCGATTGATAGCGAGTGCGTTTCTTAAAAATTGGGTTTTTTAAAATTTCTTTTGCAGATATTCTCTGCTAGTTTACAGTTTCTACTAAAACAATTAGAATATTCGCTCTCAATTTCTGTGAGATAATAAATGCTTCGCGCTCATCTTCTATCACCTCATAGAAATCTCGAACACATAGTCTAATTGTTAAATAGAAACACGGAAAATGCGGTTTTCTATTTCTTGAATATTTACTAGCCACACAACCAAAGAAAATGCTTAACCAAAGAAATTGTACTACAATCATATAGGCATATAATATAGTCAATTGTTGATAGTGGCAACATCTTCTTTGTCGGCAAAGTGTTGGCCGTAACCGTGGCGAACTGTTATTCACAATTTTAAAATGGGGAATTCTGTACATATCGACAGTATCGGAAGGCGCATGTTTGCCAGTGATATTTTCGTGTTCAAAGCGTTTGCATCGTGACGCTAAGTCCTATTACCAATGACAACGTGCATGGCTAAAATGCTTAGCATTGTTAATGAGAGTAATACCTTAATTATAGCAACAGTGAAATGTGCGTTGTTTGACATGAAATTTATTGCGAACTGTATTCTGTATTCTCGTAGTCTTACTACGTCTAGACTATTTATTTCAAGAAACTAGTGGCTTACATGTTCACAACTGAATTTTAAGTTTAGGTCGAAATGCCAAAAAATCGTAGTTCGAGGTCTAATTCCAAAAATTGTAGCTACGGCGGTTGACTTCCCGGACCGACGTCTCTTCGTTCGTAGAGTCCCACTATTGCTGGGCTAGAAAACTGTCTCGATTCGCTCTTACACGCAAAAAATTGTAGGTGGGCGCGGTTATTTCCGAGCCACGCCGTGATATCGGCAAATCTTCGTTTTGACCTCCCCGCGCCGTCCTAAGTCTCAACGTGTTGGTTCGTCTAATTAATGAAGCCGAAATAAGACAACGCATAAAATGAAATAAAAGCAAACACACATGTTTAATAAAGTTATCTTTAAGTAGTAGAAATATATAAAGAACAAGAGTTTCAAATGTTGTTGATTCTAATGTGTTAGGGTCGTCACAACAAGACTGGACAATTGGCTGCGATCAAGATCATGGATGTTACTGAGGTACGTCATAAAGTTGACCGCATCTAGGAAAAAAATGTTAGTGCTGACTGCTGAGCATCAAAATGGAATCAGTATTTGTGTTTCGACAATCAATGTTTATGTTTCGTGGGAGTATTTTGAATTCTGACTTATCTACCCTTGAAACTATAAACGGGCTTCGGACAACCGGCCCCAAATGGTTTTCCCTTTGTGTTCGTGAATCTTCATACAGTACCGCACTTTTTTTTATATGAAACTATTAAGTTCGCTTTTGATGAGATGCTAAGAAATAAATACAATTTCAATTTAATATTTCATCTGCATTGCCTATTTCATATGTTTCTTACAATGGGACATCTTAAGCCGACACTGTTCTTTAGCATCAGACTTGATTGTCAGAATACAAGTGCATGACTATTGAAAAACCTTCACAATGCATGGTGAACATAATTAGAAACGATACTACTAATGTATTTATAGATTGTGCAGGTTTTTAATGAGCCTTTTGCAAGTCTGTGTTGTCAAGGGCATGACGTGTATAGTTTTGATATTACGGATGACTTGGCTTTTGCCCCAGCTGCTCTTTTTCAAACATAGCCTGCCTTTTTTAAATTCAAACGAAGGAAGCTGATTTCATCTATGACGTCATTGTATATATGAAATCCGTGTGTATAAGCTGTGGAAAATACTGTGTAAAATCGTCCGACAGTAGTATCTCGAATCGTTTTAAACTCGGGCAAATTTTATCAATTTTAGGATGAAGAAGAAGAAATTCGCTTGGAGATCAACGTCCTCAGAAAAGTAATTGTCGATTATTAAATTACTATTTAGATTATTTTAGAATTTAACCCTCTAAACTTCACGACCTGTACAGGCAATTACTAGGTATATTTAGCTGCTAGTTTATTATGAATTGACAAAAAAATAATATCTGTTGTACTGATAAATTTTGCCTTTCATGAACTACAATGAGAAGAGAACAAAAAAATAAATAAAATAATACTGGTTTTGTTTTCCAGTATTCAAATCATCGAAATGTTGCAACGTACTATGGTGCTTTCATCAAGAAAGGTTTTCCTGGACAAGAGGATCAGCTATGGGTATTGAATCACTTTCAGTCGTTTTATCACTCTAGAATTCTAAAGCAACTTTTTATTCTGAGCACTTATCGGAGTAAGAATATGACTGGAGAGCGTTTGAAGACTGCACGCTTCTGGCAGCATGTTTTACGCTCGTGAGCAGATTGCTTACCATGCTGTTAGCTAAGTACCGGTAGCATATTTCCTGAATCAATAGATCGGTATAGATGACCGGTCCAATATTCTTTTATGCCCCGTTTACCTTTGCGATGTTTGCTGCACTATTTCTCCTAGGTAGGTAGGCAGGTAGCTAAGTAAGTATAGGTGGGCAAGTAGGTTAGATAGGTATGTATAGGTTGGTAGTTAGGTAGGTAGGTAGGTAGGTTTGTTGGTAGTAGGGTGATGCGATTCAGAGTAGAAACCGATGACCGAAAACCGTCTTAAAAACCCCGAAAAAACCGATTTTTTCAAGTCCACACAGAGTATTCTAGAATTTGAATAAACTTCACGCTACACATTCAAAGTTTAGTTTTAAAAACAGCTGTTAGACTTTTAGTATTTACAAATTCTCTGCTAAAAACTCGAGTTTGTCCACTTTTTGGGGCTTTAACTACGCTTGCGCTGGAGTATAGTAGCTTTAATTCTTCGTTTTTGCAGAAGAAACAGTTTTTTCCGGTTTTTCGATTTTTAGGCTAAAGCAACATCGGTTAAATCGGTTTTCAAAAAACATCGGGTTTTTTCGGTTTATTGATTAACCGCATCACCCTAGTTGGTAGGTAATACTTCATTTAAATCAAAGCAGAAAACACTTTATCCCCATAGTGGTCAGTGAGCGCACTGATTTTCTAGCGAACTTTGCACTCTTTTTGAGCTCTTTAGTTACCTCAAAGGTCTGAATCGTTTGACCAAACGATGGCCTGTTTTTTCGCCTGGCTTTGCACGTCTTACTTAGCGGCATTTGTGCACCGTCTCTTTGTCATGCAGTATGTAAGAAATTGCACACTCAAAAAGACTATTTTGTTCGTTTCGCGAGAAATTTGTTGATTTGTTTGTCTGTTTGCTTGATTGTGTGTACGTGTTTGTGTGTTCGTTTTTCTCGTTTGTTTTTGTCTCGTTTCCAATTTTTTTGATCTTCTGGAAGATGCCTGCAATGCGTGTAATCTGTCAAGCGTTGTCATCTTGGAACTCAAACTGACATGTTTTATATGTCATCACTGATAATAGCTCATTCATGCTTTCAATTTTCTTCAGCTCGTGATGGAATTTTGTGGTGCTGGTTCAATTACAGACCTTGTCAAAAGTATGCCGATTATTTTTTTTATTCATTTCTATCTGATCCAATTATCTCGTGTAGTAACAAGGGTTTAAATTTTGCAAAAATTGCAGAGCTATGTTATCCGCATTAAATAATATATTGCGACTGTGTAAGCTGTGCAGTTTTACTGGTTTTAAGATAGTCATTCAAGCTAAAGTTATGGGTTTGCTTTTTAGTCTATAATGTAAATCTTCTGTCCGGTTATCACTGTTTTTTTTTTGATAAATTTTAGCAAGTAAAAACAAGACCCTCAAAGAAGAATGGATAGCGTTTATATGTCGGGAAGTTTTAAATGTAAGTTTGCATGCGTAGAGATTAAAGACAGCAGTTTACGAAAAAATGAAGAAACACGTTGAGCTATTTGACTTATCCTTGCGTATGATTAGCTTTCGTGCAGTCTCATTGTGCTAAAGGAGGTTCATAGGAACTGCGTAGCTTTGAACATAAGCTTGCTATGCACTTTTCTACTTTTTTATGCAGTTTGGTTGGGGAAATACGTTCATTACGGCGCACCACGATTGCAGGAAAAGCCTTCTTCTCAAACACCACTGGGAGCTGCTGCAGCCGTCTGCTGCAAGCTTGGCATTTTTAATGCAAAACGCAATTATATAGCTTTGTACACATATAAGCTAGGTACCACTACCACACTACCACCTACGACATGCACACTTACTCCATTTTACTGTCAATATTATGCCAGTAGGCAAGAGCAAGCACAGGAAGGCTAAAAAACTGTTACAAGGGTGGATGGATGGGGTCGAGCAATGGCGGACGCAAGATAAGAGCACAGAATAAAGATCAGTAACAGAAAGGTCACTTGCGTCGTAACGTTTGAAGTTTTTGTGCCCGCGCATGTCGCGTTACGCATATTGTCCGCCGTTTTCCTAGCCAGTCAACGACTTTTTCTGGCCAATAAACACGCTGCACTGGATCACTGCTCCGCCTTCGGGCCGGTAAACTGCATGTTTTTTTGCATAAAAATAGGTGCACACGTTGCACCGCTCGACCGCTGAGTGGTCCTTCTGTTACTGATCTTTATTCTGTGACAAAAGTGTGCTATCTTGCCCGCACCACCTGCTTAAACGGGTCCCAGGGGTGTGTGAGAAAACATTTTCCACTTCTTTCGTCTGCTCAGCCGGTGGAAAAGAGCACTCAAGCGCTAACCGTATTTTTCCACCATAGCTGAAAATCTGTTGGGATATTGATGTATTGTTTGGAATCAGGAGGCTGCACACGCTAGACTATCGTGCGCTCACATCGCCCGTAACCACATACATGATCCCACATTCTGACATTGATATGTTTCATGTTGTAGGGTGTCAGTCATCTGCATCAACATCGAGTCATCCACAGAGATATTAAAGGCCAGAATGTCTTGCTGACAGATAACGCTGAAGTCAAACTTGGTAAGATTTAAGGAATAGTGCCTGGGGTACTTTTTTGATATGGATATTAGAGTATGGGATTATATGGATGTTGATGATATTTAAAGAAGAATGTCAATTCTTTTTTATGTAGTTGATTTTGGTGTAAGTGCTCAACTGGACAGAACTATTGGCCGACGAAACACGTTTATTGGAACGCCGTACTGGTAATTATACTTTGTATTCATTTTGATTCTAAATAGCCACCGCTTTTCAGGTCACTTATTAGATCATTGAAATATGCTTTTTGCTGATGTGAATTTACGGCATACTGTAGAACGACCGAAGGTCTTATAATAGCTAGTAAACAAAAGGTGCCGCCCGCATTGTGGTATAGCTATTAGCCTATAACATGCTTCAACGCTATCGCTGCTCCAGTATTCATCATGAATCATTGAATAGAAAAAGAATTATACTAGTCCGTAACGTTCTTCACGTTTGTTTGGAATGTAGTAGGTTTGCTATTACCTAATACATTATTCAGACGTGTTACTATTCTACCTTGCATTGATAGTGTGTGTACAGGGAATAAAAGTGTTAGTTTTTATTCAGGATGGCGCCGGAGGTGATTGTGTGCGATGAACAACCTGACGCAACATACGACAACAGAGTAAGTTTACTAGATGCCATAATTATAACCATACGTTTGTACCTATAAGATAACCATACGATTGTACCTAAAAATGTGAATTGGAAAATATTCATATGATCTTGTATTTTGACATACATTGTCTTTCTCTATTATGTTTTTGAACATTTATGGTGAAATTACACGATCCTTTGCATACAGTATATACTTCCGTTCTGTAACAGAAATTCAAACTCATTTCTGCATATTCTATGTAGCGATAAAGTTTAGCTTTTTTTCGCTCTGCTATATATACAGTGATGACAACTTGCTTTGTAGAGTAGTGTCCATAAAGAGTTAAGGCCATGTTAGACGGGGTTATTTTCTTCCGACTTGCAATGCAGTTGTAACTTTGAGTGATGTTAATTAGCAAGGGTTTACCACAAATGAAATATGTGGAGGTTTGTTTTGTGTAATTTAGTGCGATCTTTGGTCTATCGGGATCACAGCGATTGAGATGGCTGAATCCGCTCCACGTGAGTATATTATATTTTGACGAGAAGATACATTGGTCATGCTGAGGCTGTGACTGAACTTGCATTAATTTCCCTGAAGAGGTTCCATAAGAACGAGTGACTTATAATTACTATGCATATGTTATGGTTTGAATTTACTAATGGTTTGAAATTATATTTAAACGGGTTCAAAAATTTTAAAACAATTTAAGTTTTTTAAAACTGGTTTATTTTTTCAAACTAGTCGTTTGGTTTGAAATTATATTTAAACTGGTTCAAAAATTTTAAACTAGTTTAAGTTTTTTAAAACTGGTTCATATT
>JAODVM010261148.1:0-12512 GCA_025400095.1 Phenganax marumi | reverse complement strand
TTCTTCGGAAAAAAACCCGAACGGAAAAGCACTTCTAAAATGTGTCAAGAATTTGGCTTTGCAGCTACTTCTTAGCCGTATATTTTTTACTTTTCTAGGACTTATTACTCAGTTATATATATCTTAGATTTCCATGGTGTATTTAATAATGTTTTTTAGAAAATTTAACACATTTTGAACACCCGCTCATCTCACAAAGGCATCTTAACTAATTTAGTCCCCTTGTTCGGAACTGCTAATCGCTAACTTGTAGCTACAAGTTACAAGTTACCCGTTTATGTATCTTAACCTCTCTATTGAATGAGGCGGAGCGCGTAAGGCCCGGTTTCGACGTCGAACTTCTCATGAGCCGAACCTAATCCTTTGCGCAGATAACTTTTATATGCTATAAAAATACTAGAACACATCGCCTTGAAGTCAGCAAGTTGTCAGGTAGAAGTCGACAAATGTCGCTATTAACGATTCAGAACTACAAAGGATTCTGGTAATAACGACAAGCCGCCATCTTTTTCTATTATGGTGGATTAAGTTCGGCAACATTTGACTAAGTTCGACAGGGCACAAAATACGGCAAGCTATGTCGTACTATGCGACACAGGCTCGACATGGTTTCAACATGGTTTCAGACGTCGAACTTCTCAAGCGCCGAACTTAATGCATAAATTAGTTTTTGTAGTTATTATACATTAGCATCGATAAAAACATCCCACAGTTCAACGTCTTTAAGTTCGTCAAAATCAAGCTGTACGTCTAAATAAATCAGTTGCCACTCTAGTGCCGTACCTAATCGAATTAGGTTCGGCGCGTGAGAAATTCGACGTCTAAACCGGCCTAACATGAAGAGGACGAGTTTTGTGTTATTTGCCGAAGCGAAGCTGAGGCGGATAACACAAACCGAGGCCTTGATAATTCTTCACACTATAAAGGGGAAACCGCAAGGCATATTTTAAGGAACTTACACTGAGAGGCCGTTACGTACAAAAGGGCCCGACGAACGCCATGGGGCGCAGCGCAAGCTTTGTAGCATGGTGTCCGAAAAAAACTTCCCCGGGAAATGGTCTCCCAGTATGTATTTTAAGATATGCCTTGGAAAACCGAATTCAATAATCGTTTTATTAGAACAATGCTATTAGAACAATCGTTTTATTTAGAACATAATCTTTCCCATCAGTTCCGCCAGAAACTAATATACAACATTTGAAGAAAAACTCGTTCATCTTCTTCAACATCATAGGTAAAATGCACAAATCATAGCTAAAATGCACAAAATCAGATTCCCTTAAACAGTCACCAGCTTTGCTTTTTTGCCTGGTAAAATGCTAACTGCGCATAGAATGAAACGCGAAAAAACATTGAAAGTCCATAAGTATTCTTAGTGAAATTATTTACTCTAGCTAATAGCGGTGTTTTTGAAGTCGTAGCTACAAGTATTTTACTTTGGATATGATGGAACGCAAATTCGAGGCTTTTAAATGCTACTTAAACTAAGATCGCAAAAGTAACCAAGCTAAACACATCTATCAAACCCTCAATCAAGCTTAAGGTAACATTTCAGAAAACTATATATAGCATGCAAGTGCGGTCAGTTGCAGGCCCCGTTTACACTTTAAGACGAGACGAAATTGGGGCGTTCACACTGCGTCGGTGCGAAATTAAAGCGCGTTCACACTGCGTCAGCTTTGCGTCGCTTCGCTCCGTTTCTCGCGCCCGTATTTTCATAAAAACAGAACGATTTTTGCGCGAAAGGGCAAAGATTCAAGAAGTCGAATGACAGAGAAAATTTAAAGTTAAAAGGCACCGCTTTGAAAAGCTTGAAGACAAAGAAGAGTGCAGATATCAGTTACACAATTCTTGACGCCGCAATTGAAAGCCTAAACGATCGCTTAGGTCGTATTTTCGAATGTTGCAAAAAAGTGAAAAATCTTGCGCCGTATTTGTACACAAGCCAGATTGCTTTTCGCGTAAGTTCTACAGCAGAGCGGTTTTCACTACGCCAGACTTACCGGATCGCTCCGCTGGTGTTAACAACCGCCCAATACGACTGAGAAGTCGCGACGCGACGGTGCCATCCGGAATAGTGTAAACGAGGCATGAAACTGGGCCTCAATATCTGAAGATTGATGATATTTAGGAGATGCACGATTGATTGATCACTTTTTGTAGTTCGATTTAACATTGCGTCTCCTCCCATTTATCACAAAGCAGCTAAAAGTGAGCCAGGTTGACATCAGACATCATGAACCGTTCCGTGGAGCAAGAACTTGTCCAAACATGCAGTCTACTTGGAATCAACCACACTATAACCATAAAACGTCCACCGCAAGAATTTATCATCAGCGACACTTTGGCATTTGGCATAAACGCCACATTTATCATTCCCACAATAGCCCTCAATGGAATCGCGGTAATAACGATCTTAAAAACGTCTCAACTGAGAAGAAAGCCTTGTTACTTCATTATTCTTATTCAATCTTTGATTGACTTGGCAGTGGGTTTCTTTGGAATACCTTTGTTCATCTTTTACATCGCAAGTGGTATAGGAGGAGTTTCGAACTGCGTTGCAACCGTTTTGACGTTAAAATCAACAATTGTACCAACTGAACTGTCCATTTTAACATTATCAGCAATGACGATGGATCGATACATAGCTATCTTACAACCTTATGCTTACAGCATTCGAGTGACGAGAAAAAGGCTTTTGATCTACATCGGCAGCGGTTCTGTGGTCGTATTCTTGGTGACGTCACTATCGTTCCTCAACTATATGTTTCTCGTGATATACAGTACAGCAACACTGATCTTGATTTCCATTTTCACAGCGTTTGCTTATACAAGAATATATATGACCGCCAAAAGAGCGGCTCTCCGTTCGAAAACGCAAATACACGATGCTCTTGGACAAGAGGAGAATAGCCGGTCCAAAATGAAATTCTTTCTTTATGAAGTAAAACAAGCAAAATCTTGTTTCCTAATTCTATTATGTCTGTTCGCCCTCTGCGTTCTTCCGCGCATCATTATCCTCCCAATCGCCCTACGCCTAGATAGATACACAAGTCGATCATTGTTAATATGGATGGCTACACTTTCTCTGTCAAATTCCAGTGCCAACTCGGTGATTTTCTTTTGGACAAAAACAATGTTGAGGAAAGAAGCTGTTAAAATATTGAACAGTAAGCGTCAACGTTAATTGGGCTTTTTAAATGACTTTTATTTAAACACTCAGCGAAGAGCATTTTCCATCCTTAATTAACTCTACCGAAATTGCTTTTCTTGTTGAATATTGGACTTCTTAGGTATTCACTATAGTAGGGAGAAAAAATTCGCCGTTTTTGTGGCTCGGCGCATACTTTCTACGACCAAAAGAGCTTTTCCTTTGTCATGTCATCCGTTTTCTTGTGGATAGTCACATAAAACATCGAAAATAAAATTGATTTGAATGCAACTTAGAAAGAAGTTGAAGAATTCAAATATTTTCACCTAGAATGACATGCAATTGTGATAAAAAGGACGTCTGAATGTTTTCAAGTTAGTTGCGCTGATGCAGGCTCGGGTCAACGGACCGAAAGCTTTGCGCAATAAACTTACGCGTGGTGTATCCTCAAACTAATATTCATATTGTTGCTATCGCCATGCAAAACTATACAAGAATCTTATTTTCACCTAAGTTTATACATGAGTTTAATTTGTCTCTTGATTCGCCTGTTAATATGTCTCCAGACTTGTGTAAATCGGGCAACAAAAGCAAAATGCATGTTAACGGTATAAATTATCAATTTTGAAAACGTGTACGTCGGCCAAACTTTTAACTTAATTTACTATCAAGGTAAAAATTGCTTGATATTTTTGCCTCAATTTATCTATTATCGAACAAAGCATAAAAGGATAAATTCAATAGGAATGGCGTCTTTCTCGTTTATCAGCGATGAGGTCAAGCCTATATATCGAACACCTGCCATGCAAAAACAATTGCTTTTTATCGTTAATGGGTATAGTGTGTCAAGTAACGTTTAGATAGTATTACTTAGAAGTATAACAACTGGAAATTAGCTTCTGAACCGTCAATAATTCATAAGCTAAACGAAAAGAATAAAATATACACCACACCGTAGTCTAGATACCATGCACGGTAATAAACGCTAATGAACTCGCTGATTTTTTTCTTAAATCGAAGCAATACAATAAACTCGAAAGCTGTATATTACCGGCCAATCAAACACCTCAAACTGTGTAAAAAACTCGGCTACCACCTCGTTTTTTTCGACACCCTTTTCGGTGTTCTATACGCCACGGCAATAAACGCTTTCTCGTTTATTAGATAAACCTTAGGAGTAACGATTCCAAATTAGCTTTGCCAAAACCAAAAATAATTTCTTAAAAATGAAGCCTTTTATAGAGCAGCACAAGGGTGGAATGAATTATCAAGTAACATAACCGAAAACGTTACTCAAATATCATTACCAACGTTTAAAAGGCGAATATAATTATTCATCCATGTACTGTAGTCCATACTTTTGTCACCTTGTAAATATTGTGTTAGTTATAGTTAGTTTAAGTTTGTAAATATAGTCCAGTACACCCTTTGAAAATCAGACTGTAAATATTTCACCGTGATAATTTTGTTTAAGATTAAAGATTAAAGATTACCTATAAACGAGGTAGAACGTCGCAGAAAAATTCAAGTCTAATATCAGCAAGTTACTTATACAATGTAGTCAACGGTATGAGATGATCTGGAATTAAGCTTGAGCGAAGTAACTGCTCAATTCTTTTTGTTCAATTTGTACCTTAGCTCTGACGGTCCTTGAACGAATTGTACTTTCTGCATAATTCAACGTCGTCCAAATGAAAATGCTCAAAATTTACTATTTTCAGAAATTCACGAGTCCAAAAACAAAGCCTTTGTGCACCTTCATATTTAACCTTTGAAGTTATATTTCTTAAAGGGCTTTGTGCTTCACCGAGCTTTCGGACCAACTCTTTCTATTGACAATGCTTCTAAACTCAATGTCATTTGAAAACAATTAAAAAACAGTTAAACGACAATGTGACGAAAAATAAATTAATATAAGATGTTTAATTTGATAGAGAACATTAAAAGAGTTATTACAGGCTGATCTAAATATCGTATCGAACAGTTTGAACGGGTGACAAACTTTAACCATTTCATTTGAATCGCTTACGCGCGTTGTGCAATTTAGTATCGAACATTATGAATAATTCGGTGAAACAAATTGTGTTGGAAAAAACGTGCCAAGTTCTTGAAATTACTCAGATAGTCGCAATACAACTTCCATCGAAAATATTGGTCCGTAGTGACACTTTCGCTCTTGCTGCGAATGTCATACTGATCATTCCAACAATCCTGCTGAATGCAGTCGCAATAATAACGATTTTAAAGTCGTCTCAAATGAAAAGCAAGCCTTGTTACTTCATCATTCTTATTCAATCGCAGATTGACTTGGCCGTTGGTGTCCTTGGAATACCTCTTTTCATCTTACTGATTTCCAGCGGAATAGGCGGCATTACAAACTGCATTGTCGTGATTATAGGCCTCCAATCAGTAGCCATTCCGTTAAACATGTCCCTGTTGACGCTGTTGGCTATGACAATTGATCGATATATTGCCATCTTACACCCGTATGCTTACAAAACCCAAGTGACAAAGAAGAGATTGACGATATACATCGGTGGTAGCGTAATGGTATTGGTCTTTGGGTTTGTTTCAACCTTTTATATCCAAAAAGTGCTCGAAACTTTATCAATGATAACAGTAATGATCACTTTTCTCTTCACCGCATTCGCTTACACGAGAATTTTCCTCGTAATTAAAAAGTTAGCTCGTTCGGAAAATCAAGTAGGCAACAATGCCGCAGGAGATAACCATTTGAGAAAAAAGAAATCATTTCTACAAGAAATAAAAGCAGCGAAATCCTGTTTTTTCATCGTCGTTTGCCTTTTTGTGCTTTATCTCTTGCCACGAGTGGTGATATTTATGATTCCGTTCAACCTTGACAAATATTTCGTTCGAGCTATGTTGGTTTGGATGACAACGCTTTCTTTGTCAAATTCCAGTGTCAACTCGGTGATATTTTTTTGGACCAAGGCAATGTTAAGAAAAGAAGCTGTTAAGATACTGAACATTCGGCGTCTACGTTAAACATGAATTACTTTTTTTTGTCAAATTCTAGTGCCAACTCGGTGATATGTTTTTGGACCAAGGCGATGTTAAGAAAAGAAGCCGTTAAGATACTAAACATTCGGCGTCTACGTTAAACATAATTTCATTTTCTTTGTCAAGTTCCAGTGACGACTCGGTGATCTTTTCTTCGACCTCGACAATATTGATCAGAAAAGAAGCTGTTGACGCAAAACTCCCTAAACTTTCAAAATGTATAACTTCATCTACGAGTATAGTCCTTCCTATCACGACAACCAGATTTTGGAACACGCTGCCACAACATGTAAAACGTAAGGACATTGAAATCAGCGAATTTTGGGGGAGACTACACG
The DNA here is from genome assembly GCA_025400095.1 of Phenganax marumi. Classification (NCBI taxonomy): domain Eukaryota; kingdom Metazoa; phylum Cnidaria; class Anthozoa; order Malacalcyonacea; family Clavulariidae; genus Phenganax; species Phenganax marumi. Next base: position 6,002 of record JAODVM010261148.1, on the reverse strand, counting down.
CCCATTATATGAGTTAGCGTTTGTGCAAGTGGACGATGTGAGATAATGGAAACACGGGCGTGTCAAATGTAACATAGCTCATGATTTTAATAAATGTATATCGTGTTGTTTTTAGTGCATTGTTGTGTTCCTGTTGTAACTTAGGACCTACAGTAATTGGCGTTAAGCTGTTGTAGATATGCTGTCAGATAAGAGAGCGTGTGTTTGAGTGTGTTTTTGTATTGCATGTATGTATATTGCTAATAATAATATCGCAAAGTTAAAAAGAAAGCAAGGAAAACTCAAATGAACACCTGGCGTCCACGTTATAAATGCAATATGTACTCATTTTCACCACTTCTGCTTAAATTTTCGACAACGAACATATTTCTTTTTTGAAATCTGCTAATTGTGCAGTTTTTATAGGATTCTTGGACTTTCAAATTCTCTTTTGTTTACCTAGTTGATCAATACATAAAAATTTCCCAATAAAACTCTCATTTCGCTGTACTCAAGTGCTCCTTTTCTAACTTTGTATCATTACGACAAATCAGCTGCAAATTTTCTCAGAAAGAATGGAAGATACACCTTGCGTATCTTCCATCCGTAGATGCATATAGCCGGTCGGAATTAGTACCCTCGCCGATCGCTTCGCTCCCTTGTTCGGGGAATATTCTGCGTCCCGGCATAGCTACAACAATGCGAGGCAAATTTTCATTTATAATCTAAGGAACTAATTCATTTCACTTTTATCACTTAGCTTGTTAATCTTTTGCATCTCCAACGCCATCAGGATTAATTGCAAACATCGCCTCAGACTCCGGGAGATTCGGGGAGTCGTACACTTTGCATATCCTTGTTTCGCCTCGACCTTTTCGCAAGTACAACCTATTGGCAAAACGAGTTGTACAAACGGGAGAATTCCCAACTATCAGAGCCGCTTTATCCAATGAGCAAAGGGTAAGGGCTCCAGGCACCATGATAAAAAGTTTCTTAATTGTGGAATGAGTCGAGGAACAGTTGATTTTGAGTCTTGATGCGGAAACTAAACCTAACAAACTGATTGGCTAGGAATATATTTTTCGGCGAAGGGAACCAATCACGTCGCTAGATTTATTTGCCGCACGGAATATTCCGCCTAGTGGAAAACCGGCTTGAGCCGAGACAATAGCATGTATGTATAATAGTGCTATTAATGATTCACTAAACCTTTAAGTGTATATAGATAGATTGTGCCACTTGCCTCCTGAGAAAGGCTGTTCCACAGCTTTGTCCCAAGTGCATTTGGAAGTTTTTTCTTATAGAAATTCCTTTCTCGGTTTTGGAAGAGGCAGCCTATGTCAATGTTGCTAATTCTCAAGAAGTAGCTCGCCTGTGTTAAACTATTCCCATTCAAGGACTCTTTCTAGTTGGGAGCAGTATAATTATTTAGCATGTTATAGAGAGGAATGGACTTCATCTTTTGCCTTCTGCTTTCTAATGTTTACCAACCCAATTGCATGAGACGGCTAAACTTGTCTCATGATTAAAGAGTCTCGAGGAGAAGTCTTTGTACCGAAAATTCCTGATACAGTCAAACCTCTATTAGCGGGCACCTCTCTTAAGGGGGCACCTCTTTTAAGCAGACACACATCTCAGGCCCCAATCACTCCTTCAATCAATAAAATACTGTTATCATAAACTCTTTTAAGCGGACACCTCAGCCAGGTCCCAAAGGTTTCCGCTTAATAGAGGTTTCATTGTACAATCAATAAGTAAGATAATATCTATAGCTATTGCTCATTGACTTGCCTGGTAGTGGAGGAATGTGCCATAATATGTCCTCCTATCGGTTTCTTTGGGTCAGTTTGGAATACAGAGGCGCCATCAACTTGTGCCACCACCTGGTTTGTTATCACAACAGCGACACCAAACTATAGATTTTGAAAGTGACAAAACAAGACATTACGCGTTTCTGTGCCAGTTTCTTAATACTTCTTTTAATACTTTATTAAAAAGAACTTTCTTGTAACCAGAGGTTAAATAAATACAACCTCTTTATAAGAAAAATGGATTTATTTTCGAACACTTGCAAGGTATACTTATTAGAAATTCAACATAAACACCTTAGATTTTGTATCAAAAGTGCTCACCTCGTCTGCCAATCGGAGTAAGGTTCTCAGGAATCTTCCAAGATGCATTTGGCGTTCAGCGAGTTCGCCCCGGCCACTGTAATCCGTTCTGTATAGCGCTGTAGCACTGTCCACTACAACCAAACAGTACCTATAGACGAACACGATTAAGGATAATCACCCAAAAATATTTCAATAACATTTGCTGCATTTTTATACAAGCAGTTTGTCATGAAGAATTTTTAGTGCACTTTTCTGACCTAAAATTTCCATGCTCAAAAATAGTAAATTATGGGCTGTATTTCACTGCTGCGTTTCTTTCAAGCGCGTAAAAGGTCAAATCCTTCAATATACTTTTCACTTTTCAGGCCAGGTTAAGACGTCGAACTTTTCATGTGCCGAGTCTAATGCAAATGAGCAACAAGTCTTTGTTTAGGTTCATTTCCATTCGATTTGGCACATGAAAAGTTCGACGTTTGAGCCGGGCCTCAGAAATTTTGAATAGATAGACTCGTATAACCATGTAAAAACCTAAATTCCAAACTTAGTTGTTTTAAATATCGATTTTATGACAGTTTAGGTTCGTATGAAAAACACACCAGTTGAAATTAAGCAGCTGTGGCTTATGAAGCCCCGTTCACACGGGAACGGTGGTGGAGCAGTTTCGCGGAGACAAAACATTGAATTCTACCATTTTCTCAGAGTTATATAGCTTTTGTTTAATCCTGTTCTACTATTGCAGTTTAAAGCGTCTAACTCGACATTTAGTCAACGTTTACAGGAAATGAGTTCCATACAGTCACGATACCGAATTCAACAATTCTTCGACCCTGTTTGCTCGTCTTGAAATTTCTTGTGTTAAAAGTTTTCTTTCAATTCTGCTGTACTATAGAAGTTTTAGGCCCTAAACTCGTGTTTGGGTGGGTGAATTCGATGTAGGAGCTGCGCAGAACCGGTCCCGAATGAACGCAATAGTTGGACTTAATGCCGTGATCGTGCGAATCCGGTACCATGTGAACAAGGCTGGGGCCGTTTGTTCGAAAGTTGGATAGCGCTATCCATCGGATAGTGAAGTTTTCAGCGTGCATAAAATTGAGCAAAAAAATGCCGAAAATTCCATTTTGGTGAAAGATATGATATTAGAGACTTGAATCTATCGATAACAGTCGTAATTTTATGTTAAAACAATCAATGGAAAATTTTACGAAGGGTAAAGCTCTTCATGGTTTAGCACCTCAGTATATCAAAAACCTGTTGTCCGCCAAAGCAGCTATCAATTAAGGTCGGATGATTGTCCGTTACTGCAACTTCCCGGAACCAATGCGAAGACTCTGGGGGATAGAGCGTTTCCAAGTGCTGCTCCATCAATTTGGAACTCGCTCCCTATCTCAATTAGACGGTGTGAAACTTTATATTGTTTTAAGAATCAATTGAAGACATTTTTATTCAGAAAGGCATTAAACATTGTATCTTAACGAAGAAATTCTTTATAACGTAGGAGCATGTTCTCTTTTTTATTATGTTTTAGGATCAAAGTCATAGGTTTTAAATTACTTGACTCACTGTTGTACAGCGCTTTACAATATTTTTATACAGCACTACATTTAAATCATTAAATTATTATTATTATTATTATCATTAAACAAATCACTACTCAGTGGATAGCGCCATATCCACCTTTTGAACAACCGGCCCCTGAATTTTCAAAATATGCTGACCTTGACTCAGCAAGCATCGCTGACGTCTGCAGCAGCAGTTGGGACTGATGTTCCGTATTATATGCTTTAGCGTAGGCAACATTATCTAAAACTTGCTGTCCATCAAGACCATATCTGGAAATAACAAAAACTTTAGAGTTTAGTATCGCGAGAATTAAATCTGGACATACTCGATGTTAGACGTGCTAAATTGAAGAGTGTTCTGTTGTATGGGGTCCTCAATGGCGATTCGGCTCCGTGCCTGCTGGATAATTTTGTAAGACTCGGAGATTTAGAACGATATTATAAACTGCGCAATGTTGAAACTGATTTGAAATTACCAAAACCAAAGACCAACTTTTTAAACCGGAGTTTTAAATATAGTGCGTCAAGTCTGTGGAATAATCTTCCGACAGAAGCCAAAAAAGCCACTACAGTTAGCCATTTTAAACGCCGTATAGCGGATGTCCCATTTAAATAATCGAAACGCGCATGCTTATATAGTTAGTTCTAGTTTACTATATGTACCTTTTCTTTGTAAATATTGTTGTATATAACCTTTTGTAATTTGTTAGAAGAACGCCCCTCCTGGAAATCAACTTAGTTTTAAAGGCTGAGTGGGGCTAGCGTGTTGAAATAAAAGTGATGTATGTTGTATGTATGTAAGCTGTTTCCATTGCAACCGGTTCGCCAAGCAGACAAATGCGCATTTTTGTGGCTGCCACGTTTATGATTTACTCATAGTTTTTGTACCCAACTTCCAATACACCACTTCGACGAAGCAGTCCGTCTGGACTGGAGATGCGTTTGGGGGTGAAAACTATAGATACAAAACTTGTCTAGGTCTTTTTTTCTCGCATGGTACAAATTATTCTTGTTGTATGTTTTATGACTCCATATTTACGCTTAGCAAAAAATTTTTGCGATAAAAAAATTCTATACAAGTTTTGTATTAATAATTTTCACCCCAAACTCATTCCCAGGCTTCACGGACCAATTTGTCAAATTGTTGTATACTAAAATGTCTAACAGAACCCGACTATTGTCCTTTAGGATTTGGTGAAAACACGCGTGTTCTTGATTGGATCTTCAGGCGTTGCGATGGTCAAGAAGACATTGCAACACCATCACCTATTGGCTTACTGCCTAAGAATGATTCCTTAAACCTTAAGGGTCTTGGTGACATTCAAATGAAGGAACTTATGAGTGTACCTAAGGATTATTGGTTAGAAGAGGTTCAAGCTATAAGGAAGTATCTCAGTGACCAACTGTCATCAGACATACCTAGGGAAATTACTCAGGAATTGAACAATTTGGAAGTAAGAGTGAAGCAGAGTTAACTTATTTATTTGGAATGTGCAAATATTAAATGTGCACTAGTATTAATGTAGAGTTGACTGTCAAGCATGTAGAATATAATATCTTGGCACTTACATTGTTTTACGTCTAGAAGTTTTTTCCATGTTCTGCAGTTACAAACATTAAGAAGGGCTGCCCTTCCATGCTGCCCAGTTAGCTAGATGAAATTGAGGCTGACCATGACTGCTGAATTGTAAACCAACTAGCTGCAGGTTCACTGCAACACCTGAAGTTTTCATAGTTTGCCGATAATTTTATCTATTTATAGCTACCTGTATTTAACCAGAGTTGTAATAGCTATATGTACCATTTATGTACGAAGTAAACGAAGTATTACGTTGCTTCTACATAAATGCATGCTATGTGATCTACCTCCGTCAATTATTAAAATGTAATAACATTATTTATTCACAGTCATCTAATTATAGATCTTGTTGATTACTATAAGTAGAATAAAATGTTTCCGTGCCTCTTCGATGATTTTGACAACTTTTTATCGGTTTTTCACTTCTAATAGCGTGATAATAGTACAAACTAGGAGTTGCTATCGCAAGGAAAATGCTGCCGATATGTCCTGTAGAAGTAGAACATAGCATAGTAACGTCACTAACGTTAACGTTCTATTGAACTCGGAGTTTGGCGACTTGAATCGACATCTCCATCGGGTCTCCGGGAGCATTCCGAACACATCCGAAATACTTATTTAGTTTCAATGAAGGAAGATGGCGGTTTGAAACGTCGACAAGATCTTTGCAGCATCCTATCAATCCTATCTTTAGTTGAAGGTAAAACACTTTTCTTTATGCTTACATCTGAAGTAGATGACTGATATTACATTGTGAGCGATTTTGAAACA
>JAODVM010261037.1:0-12519 GCA_025400095.1 Phenganax marumi | reverse complement strand
TGTAATAGCAATACTTTCATAAATATTTATGAGATTTCAAGAAAATTTCGCTTCGAATCGTGGAACATATGACTTTACGTATATTGCAGTATAAGAGAATGTGTTTGTTTGCCCCCCAGCGATCCCAAAATGCATTGCAAAACTGCACGGGGACTAGGAAATGGCAACATACCCATTGCCTAATGGTTTTCTAATTCTGTTGTATTTGCCATAGTGCAAAAATGCATAGTGTATTCTCTATAACCTGGAAACTATATCCAATTTTTCGTTGTGTTTCTTTTGTAATTTTTTGGGGGCTCTTAAAAGAGCCATTTGTTCCCCACTAAAGGGTGAAATTTTCTCCACACATCTTTTCGAAGTTGTCATTTTTTTCTGACAAGCTTTGCACATGGGAGGTGAATCCCACAGTTTATGACAGTAAGCCAATGTACCTACTCAAGTTTTTTTCACTGTTCTTTTTTCCACTTTCCTTGACATTTCAAATGTATGTAGTGGTGGCAACAAGGTGTGGAGACGGCTTCTGATTCAAATTCCTTTATTGTCCCCCAACATAGGGACAATCCTCTTCTTCTTTGTTTATATTTCTATCAAAGGCATACCTAAATTCGTTAGGTGGACATTTGTAGTGATTTATCATTATTAACAAATTAAGTTGTCTTTGTGTAAGCTTTGAGTCAGCACTACACAACGCCATGGTTTCCCTGTACAACTTCGTTTTCTAACCCGCTCAGAAAGTAACTTCTTTTCTCAGTTACATGTTAATCTATGGTTGAATTAAACATTTCCGTTCGTCCAAGTGTAATAATTTGTTAAGGTCATCCACGCGTGCAAAGTTAATTGTTTATTAAATATTTCTGTTTGTGCAATGAATGTTGCAATAAATGCATAATTTAACTTGTAATTACATATTAAATATGCAATGTAAGGGTAATCATTTATTCAGTATTTCCGTTCGTGCAATGACTGATAACCATTTTTATATGTTCTGCATTTAGAGTAAGCATTTCTGTGCATGCAGGTTTAATCACTTAAGGACTTCCATGCATGCAATGAATTTCATGCATCATTTAACGTTTAATGACTCGGTTAAACATGGGTTGACAGTAAAGTAGTTAATTTTAGTGCTGAATAGCGTGTTAGTTAATGACTCCCATGAATGATTTCAAAGTTCTATTGAGCATGTATATCTAATGCTTTTATCAACCCAGCCATCCTAGCAGTTTATGCTTGAAGTATGCATTTTTACCATATACTTCTTTGCCGCAAGTTTAAATATTTCCGTTTGTGTAATCGTTTATTAAGTATTTCTGCATGTGCAATGAATTTCATTCATCATTTAGCCTATAATTATTACTTGATAAAATTTGCATTGGCACTTGAGCAGCTAATGCTAGCACTGAGTAAAGAAAGGTGTTGTGGCTGTGAATATGATAATCCCATTCAACAAATGCATTACTGTCTCATGCTACCCGAAGAAACTTGGTAAAAGTAGACATTTCGTCAATAACCTTTAGTAAAGTTGGTGGTTCTCAAAAGAACTGTTTTGTGTTTTGGGTCTTTAACATTGCTTCTGCTTCAACCACGCACCATATGCCTCTACTTCCACTTTTGTGCAATGACGATGCACATTCTGAGTAATGTGGTTTCCACATGACTCCATATAGTCGAGCATATGAAAAAGTTCATCTGCTCAAGGGCATTTAAGATCTTCCAAGTTTATACTTGGTATCTTGAGTTCCCTTACATAGTGTTTTAAGTGTCTTGAGTTCCTTTATGTAGTGTTTTATATAGTGTTTTATGTAGTGCTATATTTTTTACCCCTGGAATGTCATGGAGGATTTGTTGTAAGGCATGCTGAAAGATTTCAGCTGCTGAATTGGTTCCATAATTCAACCGTTTATACCTGTAGAGCCCTGAGTGTGTGATAAAAGTGGTGATTTGTCTGCTAGACGGGGATAGTTTGAGCTGATGGTAGGCTTCGGTTAGGTCTAGTTTGGTGAAAAACTTTGCCCCATTTAATTCTAGTGAAATATCATGTACAGTCGGTATTGGGTGCCGGACTCGCTTTATGGCTGTATTTGCAGCCCTCATGTCTACGCATAATCGAATGTTGTCATCCTTTTTAGGAACGATCACAACAGGTGAGATCCATTCTGTGGTTTCCATGTCTGGTACTCTTTCAATGATGTCTTCTTCCAGTAGGCGATTTAGTTCGTTGTCCACTTTCGCTTGCAAGTGCAACAGAATACGCCATGTTGCTGAGCTTTACGTTCTTGTCAACAATTAACTCAACGTTCTGATTTTTTAGCTTACCCAAACCCTGAAAGGTGATTGCATGGTTTTGAAAAATCGTCTGTACCCCTCTACCTTTGACGTTAGCACGTTTAACATTCAGCTGTGACTGTGATGGGGTGTGTACTGTGTTCAAATGGAGGCTAAGTAGTCCAAGTTCTTCAGCTGTATTTGCATTTAACAAGCTTCCCCCATTGTCCTTTGTGACATAAACTGTCGCAACGGTTATTTTGCATCTTGACTCCACTGTTGTAGTGAATTTGCCTTTCATTTGGACTGGGGCTTTGGGATGGAAAGCATATGCTTTGACGTTAGTTGGAGCAAGTTTAATGTTTCCCAGTTTACTGAATGTTTGTTGATCAATCACATTGATGCTAGACCCGGTATCGACTGTGAACTTAATGTTTTGATTATTGATTTTTAGCTTTGTAACTGGATTCCGGTTGTGTTCATTGTGCACAGCATAGCAATAACTGTTCGAACTACCTGATTGGCTGTCATTGTCGGAAGTGTCCAAAGGTCGGATCTGGTGGCCTTGAGTTAGTCTTGAAGACCGACAAACTGTTGCGAAGTGGTTTAATTTCAAACACTTACAGTATGACACTCTTTGCCTTTTGCTGGGCATGGTCCGTTGTTATGTGGCCATTTCCCCTCACAATGTCGGCAAACCGATTTGCTGGGTTTCTCAGCCGAGCTTTTCCTATCACGATCTGCATACAAGGCTGAATCCTCACGCAAATTATTTTCCAGTTTTAAACTGTCCTCAATTTCTGCGGTCTGTTGTTCACTACGCTCGAATTGTCTACCGAGCATTAGGATGTCCAGTAATGTGAGTTTAGGATTGCTTAATGCTTTTTTTCTTAGTCGGGAAGAGGATCCACACAACACGATCTGTAGTAAAATTTCAAAAACAGCATCAGCAAATTCAGAGCGAGTCGACAAGCTTCTTAAACCTGTGTAGTACTGATCTAATAGCTCAGTGTTTCCTTGGTGAGCTTCGCAAAATCGGTAGACTTCGTATAAGCGGTGTTTCTGTGGCTCAAAATACCTGTTCAGTGCTGCAACTGCTTTATCATAATCATTGTTTTCGCCTGTATCAGGTAATTGACAGAATATTTCACGCACCCGGGTGCCCTCTTGATATAGAAGCAAAGCACATATCTTTGTCTTGTCGCTAATTCTGTTGGCTGTAATATACATTTCAAAATCTTCGAGCAATACTTTCCACTTAGGACTGATGTTGGCCCCAATGTCCGAATCTAGATCGAAAGGAGGCATAGGGTTGACTAGAGGGACAGTGGCCATCCTCGTCACCAATGTAGTGTTTTAATTCCCGCTTTCTTGTATATATACAAAGGCTTCTCTATTTTAAACATATGGCTGCCGTGCTTGTCCAATTCTCTCTCACCTACCCCCCGGGGGCGTGCCTGCACAAGTATGTGTCATCATCACTACACCTTAGCAAATCCTTTTCAATATGCCCTCCTTTATATGCAAGACATGAATACACATCAGTTTTGTACGTTTCCTAGACGTCTTTGATGATGTGAAATAGATGAGACAGAGGTGTAGCATTTGAAGTTGGAGGAATGCCAAACGGTAACTTGTGGACATTAAATTTAACGTATGAAACTGTAAAACGGTCTTTTGACATTATGTCCTTCCATTTCCATTTGACATTACATCCTTCCATTTCATGGATATCGAGAAACCACGATGACGCCTCGGAATCTCCACGTTTGAAGATTTCTAACTCTTTACAGTAAAATTTTTTATTGATATGGAAACCATCCATATCAATAACTCTGACTATATTTTCGGAGTCATGACTCTAAAATGTGAAGTGTCTACTAATACTGACAGCAAACCTAGGCATTGTGTTTATAATGAGTTTTCAGCTTTACATCATCCACCACATGCAAAGGAAGCTGCTTCCTTTGTCTTTGCCAACTCAAACGGGTACTAGCTTATAATTTATGTGTTAACCTACACTTAGAACAGGCGTTGCCATGCATGCAAGGTTAGTCATTTATCAAGTATTTCTGAGAATTTGTGTATCATTTAGCATTTAATTGTTCGATTAAATATGGGTGGGCACTTGAGCAGTTAATTTTATTGCTGTGTAATGACAGACGTGTTCATTCATGGCCCCTATGAAGAAAAAAATTAAGTGGTCTACTGCACATGTCCAATGCACTATAAAGAGAGCAGCTTCTACCAACTTGAGCATTAAGCCTTTCTGATTGTAAATAAAACAGAAATGGATATTGCAAACTGTGAAAACTTGGCCCAGCTAGAGGTGTTGGAAAGACAGCTGGGTTCAAGTATAACCTTACATGAATACGAGAGAATTTTTGAAAGGAGGATGGAGCTGATCCAAAGATTACTGGAATGGGGAAGAGAGCATAGGTCTTTAGGACTGAATGATTCTATAGCTGACAACTGGACTCCAGAAGAGGGACAGCGTTTCTTGTGCTTGTGGAAAGACAATCAAGCTATTAGAGAAATGTTGCCAAAGAGTGATGAGAGTTTGAATGATTTAACAAATCATTGGTCACATGAAGAAAGGGAGCGGTTCTACATTGACTGGGGAAATGATAATTCTTTAGTAGAAGTTGGTTGTGGAGAAATCAGATCGCATGACAAGGTGGACAATAGCAGCGATCAACACGACCTAAGCAATAACTTTTTCACTGTTACCAATGTTAAAAAAGTCAAGACAAAAAAATTCAGAACGACTAGTAATGATTAGACTGTACGATTTCTAACTACATTTGCGGGTTTGGAGCTTTTTCAGAACCATACGCATCTGCATGAAATATTTGCACGCCTTTTGGACACTGTCACTCAACATGTGCCAATGCATGATCAAGTTTGTTTTGTTTTGCAATGACCTCAGTTAGAATACCCTATTTCGCTTCCTTTTATGCAGCGTCATAGATTAATAACTGAATGCATTTTAGCTGAATTTGAGCGTGTTATTCAATCTGACAATGAATTTTGACTATATGATTCTGTCAATGTAAACTTAATACATGTTGAAATGTCAAATGGCAGTACGGGAACAAAACGTAGTGAAATTAATTTAGAAAAATATTTAACAAATAAGAAATAAATTATTTGTATTCAAAACACCAATGAAACATGTCTAGTTAGGGCACTAGTTGTTTCAACAGCTAAAATTGAAAACGTTGAACAGTACATCTCTATAATTGACCATTGTCGTCCAATGCAAACAGAATTAACACACAAGTTGCATGAGCGTTGCAAGGTACCAATAGGCTTATGTGGCTTAGACAAAGTAAAGAAATTTCAGAAACATCTAAGTGATTACCAAATCAACATATTTTCAAAAGATCATCAAAATTCTATAATTTTTTCGGGTCCCAAAAAAAGACAAAAGGGTCTATCTGTATTTTCACAATGATCATTTTGACGTGATCATTATTATGCCAGCATTTTTTGCAAGAAAAATGTATTGTCATACATGTAAGAAAGGCTATGATAAGATTACGGACCATTTATGTGCTGATTCCTGTAAATCGTGTTGGTCTCACAATTGTTCCCTAGTTGCATAGATACAATGTAACAATTGCATGCGATTGTTCAAAAGCCAAGAATGTTTCAAAAGGCATAAAGAAACTGTTGGAAATCAAAAGTCAATTTTCATGTCTTTAGCCAAGTGTACTTATTGTCATAGTGAACTCGAGTGGGGTAAACTGAGGCCAGATTTGCATAACTGCGGCTTGATTCAATGCTCGATATGTAGTGAAAAAGTGCACAGTAGGAAAAATCATAAATGATACATACAACCTGTCGTGTCAAAAAATATTGGCGAGGTGAACAATGAAACAAGCACTCTCAATCATGTTGAAGAGAACTCAGGCAAAAGCAGTTACAACCAACTTTTGTTCTTCAACTTCGAGTGTCGTCAAGAAAATGATACCCATGAACTCAATTTATGAGTCGTCCAAAATGAAATAAGTGACGAGTGGATTTTTGAAGGAGATGGAACGAAAAACGGTTTCTGCAAATGGCTATTTACAAAAGAGCATTCAAATTGCATAGTTTTAGCCCACAATTTTCAAGGTTTTGATAGCTACTTTATCTTAAAATATTTAAACAAGAACAGTGTTGTGCCAGAAGGAATCATGCGCGGTGCAAAGATTCTAACACTAAATGTTCCAATGTTCAATATCAAATTTATTGATTCTCTGAGCTTTATATCAATGAAACTGGCAAATTGTCCTAAAACGTTTTGTTTAAATGAACTGGCGAAAGGATATTTTCTGCATATTTTCAACAAAAGGAAAACAAGGAGTACATTGGACAACTTCCTGATCCTTACTATTATGATCCAGACGAAATGTCTGTGGATGGTCGTAAGAAATACTTCAAATGGTATGAGCCTTTGAAGCAAAATAACTATGTTTTGATTTCAAGCACGAAATTTTGAGTTGCTGTCAATCACACTAGGATAATCTCGCGACGTTGTTTCCTTGCATTTTGAGGGCTGTTTCCAAGGGTCACAGATATTGATCCATTTGAAAAGTGCGTCACTATTACATCGGTATGCAATTTAGTTTTTCGAAAAAATTTCCTCAAATCAAATACCATTGCTATCATTCCTCCTCATGGCTATAGCCCACAAGACAAGCAATCAATCCTTGCTCTAAATGGCTCTCATACACAATTGAAAAGAATGATATTTACATACAACGTGCTACAACGTTGGAAAGAAACGTGTGGACAAGTACCTTTTAGATAGTTTTCATGAAAAGACCAATACAGCATATAAAATCAATGGTTGCTTTTGGCACGGTAAGAAGTAGATTCTCAAGTGTTGTTGTTGTCTTTTCGTCAAATGTTTCACGCCTAGCATTTTTAAACTTTGTTGAAGGTTGTTCACGGTGTTATGCACAAGACATGATGAATGTAGTGAATGGTAAAACCATGTATGATCTTCATCAAGCTACGCAGGAAAAAATTCCTTACCTTAGGGGTGCTGGATTCAACATTGTCAAAGTATGGGAGTGTGAGATACGTCAAGAGCCTGAGAGAGACGAAAACATGAAGTGGTACTTTGATAACTATGACCTAGTTGATCCACTGAAGCCTCGTAATGCTTTCTTTGGAGGATGCACCAATGCTGCCAAGCTGTACCATAAATGCAAAGATGATGAGAAAATATGGTGGGTTTATCTGTGTAGTAAGAAAAGATTATATAGGGAATCTAAAGGTCCTTATTTCTTCCAGAAACCTCGATTTTACAAGCCTCTATATATGGTGCAATAAAATGACTAGAGCAGTTGCTGAGCATCCAAGTATTATTACTGAAAACTTTGATGACATATCGACCTACTTTGGCCTAATCGAGCACGTAGTTCTACCACAATGTGGTCTCTTTCAACCAGTTTTGCCTTACTGCATCCAGAGTAAACTGATGTTCCTTCTGTGCTAGTCTTGTGCCGACAGCTGTAATCAAGAGCGATGTACTCATGCGGACAACGAAAGAGCTATTATTCTAGGAACATGGTGTACTGTTGAGTTGAATAAAGTGACAGAGAAAGATGTCGAATTCTGATAGTTTACGCAGTGTGGCATTTTCCTGAATCATTGGACAAGCTGTTCAAGGACTACGTCAATACATTTCTGAAAATCAAGCAGGAGTCGAGTGGTTTCCCAAAGAGTTGCTCAAAAGAAGAGCAGAAACGGCAGTATGTTGAAGAATACGATAGGGTGGAGGGTATATTACAACAACAAGAGAAGATTGAACACAAGCCAGGCATGCGTGCACTGGCTAAGTTAATGCTAAACTCGTTTTGGGGTAAGTCATAGAGAATTTCATCAATAAAGAGCAGAAAACCTAATTGAATATATTGCATTTCTTTCAGGAAAATTTGCTCAGCAACCAAACATGACCAAGGTGGAAATGGTCAATGACGTACAAAAGTACCTTCACTATTTGACATCAGACAAAATCAATGTTCTAGATGTAAAGTTGGTAAGGGATGAGGTGCTTGAGATGCACTACGAAAGCGATGAAAACTTCATTGCTCCAAATTCCAAAACCAGTGTAGTCATTGCTGCTTTCACCACAGCATACGCTCATCTCAAGTTGTATGATGTGTTAGATCAGCTGCAAGAGAGTTTATACTACGATACAGATTCAGTTATATTCGTCAGTAAAACTGGTGATCTGGAGCCTCCAACAGGTCCGTATCTTGGTGAATTAACTGATGAACTGAAAGAAGATCACATTACTATGTTTCTGTCAACAGGTCCAAAGAATTACTGCTATCAAACCAACTCCAACAGGGTGAAGACAAAGATACGGGGTATAACGTTAGATTGCACAGCCATGCAAAAAGTGAACTTTAATGTTATTGGTGAGCTAGTGCATCTACATGCAGTATGTGGAGTGAAAGAAACAGTTTCTGTTGATATTTCATAAAAAATAACACAAAATACCAAAACAAAAAACATTGAGACAAAGCAAATGAACAAGGACTACAGAATTGTCTATGATAAACATTAATCATTGATGATTACAAGACTATTCCTTATGGATATTAGACATAAATAGAATTGTAAGACAGATAATTTTACTGTAGAGAGAGAGAAAGTAATCAATGAAGAACAACATGCATTATTCTTTGTTTCATTTGTTTTATTTTGATCTATATACTAAAGCGCATTCAGCTACGTTATTAACTAAAGGGCATTTGCATTCGGTTTGATATGAAAATGTGTATAATGTTTTCATGGGAAAATACAGGATCAACTTAACAGTGACAGTTTGTTACGACAACCAAAATGTTTGCAGTGTTCTTCTTCCTCTTGCTTGCTGACTTGTCGTTTACACAACAGTCATGTACAGAGTTGCAGTTCATCAGTTTGCTCGATTGCTCTGGACTCAACTTGGACCATTTTCTGCATTTTCAGCAGCCAAAGCCATGAGTTAAAACACTTGCATTGAATGAAAACAACATTGTTGTGGGGAACTTTTCCGACCTCATGACTACGTTTCCAAACCTGCAACTCTTCGATCTCCGGACGAATCCCTACAACTGTGTTTTAGCACACCTGGTTCAGGTGCTAAGCAATTGTGGTCCAACTACGATCGGTTCAACAACCTGCAAGCTTTCTACGACAAAAATGAAACATCCTCATCTCAAAACATTTCCACTACCAATCCTGTCCAGAACAAAAATTATTCAGTGCTGATTACCCTATCATCTGCAGGCATCGTAGCTCTTGTTTGTTTCTTTTGCTTTTGTGTTGCTTGGAGGAGGCGAGGAAGACAGCGTGCTGCCAACATTGAGTAGTTTGCCTTAGCCAGTCTCAAGCGCTCTTCTGTTTTGGTATTGTCTCCAGACAGCGAAATATACGTATACAAGAAAGACAGCGCTGTTTGACTTATCAAAGTATTTACTGTCATCTTACGTTTCTAATGTTTTGTTTCAGAGTAATGTGTCAGCTACAAGTTATAGTGGTGTGATAGGGGTGTGTCTCAATTTAATTTAGGATGATGTCCTGTTAAGTAAAATTATAATATCTTGTTTTGAACCTACCACCCTTGAGAGTATTTTTGTACAAAATATTTCATAGCAGCTTACTAGGTGAAACAATAACCTGTTTAACATGGAAGAGTAGCAAAAACATTTAAGCGTGCACTTCAAATGTAAAATGTTCTATAAAGCACTAAACGTTCCTTTTGTCGCCTGGTTTGGTCAAACTTTAAATGTTGGTCACATGTTTAACATCTACTAATATTTTCCCAAACCAAATGCATCAAAAATCAACGACACAATGTAGAAAACCTTCATAATAACACTGGGCATAAAAATATGGGTCACTTTGTAAGTAAACAGGTGAATATAAAGTTTAACAAAAACCACAAAAAAACCAGAAAATGTTTAAAATAGGCATTAGCTGTGGTCGAAATGATCTTAGTTTGGAAGAACATTTGCAAATGGGATACAATAGTAAAACAGTCAAAAACTACAAGCCAGTTGAAAATCTATCACTATCAAACGAGACTGATGAACCCGTCATTACCATTCAAAGCGTTGATGAATAAAAATATTCATTTCTTTCATTCTGTCGTTGAACATGGACGATTACCTGACTAGCATTTATTACGATCCAAAATGGTCAGGAGGACATGGCTGAGTTGATCGTTTGTATGAGGATATGCAAAACAAAGGAAAATTTCATATGTCGTAAACAAATTAAAGAGTGGCTCATGAAACAAGATGTGTACAGTTTACATAAACCTATCCAACAAATTTTTAAATGAAACCGTGTGATTGTAGGCGATATTGACCAGCAGTGGCAAATGGATTTAGCAGACATGCAATCTATGCAGAAATTTAATGATGGCTTTAGATACCTACTTGTTTGCATTGATGTGTTTTCAAAGTATGCGTGGGTGGTCCCATTGAAAAATAAAACTGGATCCTTGCCGGTGGAAGCTATCAAAGTTATTTTGTCTTCTGGATGCAAACCTGAAAAAATCATGACGGATCAAGGAACTGAGTTTTTAAACAAACATTTTCAAGCATTGATGAAAGAAGAGAATATAGAACTGTACAACACGTGTAACGAAACGAAAGCTTCTATAGTGGAACATTCGATTTGCATGCTAAAGACAAAGATGTGGCGATACTTCACAGCCATGAAAACCATGAGATATATTGACATGTTGCCTGACTTAGTGTATTCTTACAATCACAGTGTACATCATAGTATTAAGACAAAGCCAGCAAATGCTAACGCTGACAATGGAAAGACGGTCTGGCACACGTTGTATGGTGATCATAGCGTTGCGAAAAATGTAAAGTATAAGTTTCAAGTCAGTGATCAAGTGAGAATTAGTAAAATTAAATGAAAGTTTGAAAAATGTTACTTACCAAATTTCTCAAAAGAAATTTTCACAGTAAGCAAGCAAGTGCCTCGTTACCCCCTGTACATAAACTCAAAGATTATGAAGGGGAGGAACTCAAAGGAGCGTTCTACAATCAAGAAATACAAAAGGTTATACAACCAGGTGAGGTCTATGAGATTGAAAAATTTCCGAAGAAACGTGGTAGAGGCGATAATGTATACCTTGTAAAATGGTTAGGTTACCCGAATAAATTTAATTTGTGGGTACCTGCTTCTGATATAAACAAGATTTAAAAACTAAAGTCTGTGTTGTGAATCTTTTATTCATATGTTAGTACTCACCATGAGTTGAACAATTTTTATCTAATGCTTCCTAGCAACGCATCTCTAAATGTCTTTCCTGATAACAAAACAATGAGTTATCATGTGAAATTGCCCAAAGTTATTGATATGAGTGGCAATCGGAAAGTGGGTTTATACTCCATCTCTTACTATAACACGTGGTATACCCTGCCTAGTCACGACAATCACATTTATTATGCTGACAAGCATGGAATTTTTCTAGTGTCGACCATGGATTACAGCTACCGTGAGACCATTCAAGATCTTATCACAGCCAGCAATGAAGCCTTGGCAGAAAAGGTGACCAATAACATTACACTGAAGTTTAACGCTTTAACTGGACAAGTGACAGTTCAAGTGAAAACTGGATACCAAGTAGCTTTAACAGGAAGAATGTCGATTATCTTAGGGCTTGTAGGGGGAAAAGTAATAATCAAAAGAACGATCGTAAGTTTTTACGTGGCAGACCTTTTTGGTATGATGACCATCTACATCTATTGTGATATTCTCCAGCCACAGATCATGGGTGATATAAGCACTCAATTACTCAGATGCATTCTTGTGGAATGAAAATCGGGTGATGTCATAGCTAGATCTTTCACCAACATACAATAGATACCTGTCCAAACTTAATCATTTGAAAAAAAAGAGATTCTTATAAGGAACAACACAGGTGATCCAGTGCCATTTGAACATGGGAAGGTGGTGATAACACTACATTTCAAACAACATAGTTATTTTACTTGAAGATGCATAATCCATACATACGTTGCTATTTGGATCAGCAACAAGATCATGGGATGCCCGTTTTCAGAGATAGCCCATGGCAAATTGGACATGGCCAGACGGGGTTTGGCTTTGCTGGTCTTTTTAGAAGTGTTGCAAGAGCACTGATGCCAATGGTTAAAAGTGGCATGACAACTCTTGGTAAAATTGCTCTGGATGCCGGAGCTAATGTGCTAGGAGACGTTGCTTCTGGACGAAATCTGAAACAAG
>JAODVM010260927.1:0-12519 GCA_025400095.1 Phenganax marumi | reverse complement strand
AAAATATTTGTACGCGTGATTTGCACACGCAATTATAATTAATTCAAAATTTCAAACATACATTTTCCATTTATGATAAAAAGCAAGCCATATTTGGTAAATCAAGGAACGGTTTTAGTAAAAACCGTTAGCGGTCCGGTTGAGCGGTCCGTATCGTGAAAACTGGACCGCAAACGAAGCAATTTGATTGGCTAAAACGTATGGATACCGGACCGCAAAAAAATAAACACGCTTTACTGGCTTGCTGCTCCCCCTTCTGGCAAGTAAACTGAATATTTTTGCATAAAAAAAAAACAAGGACACGTTCCATCGCTGAGTGACCCTTTTGTTGCTGATCTTTATTCTGTGCCGGAATCCTGTACCCGGCCATTCAATCATGGAAATCATAAATTAGACCAATGTGACACCACTTAGCCAATCAGAAAGCAGTATTGCACGGTCAATTCGTCAAATGGCGTAGGCTTTGAAGGACATGGATATAGAGGGATAAAAATGTGTGCTTCTAGTGAATCTTTTTTAGTTAATATTCTCTATATAGGGAATACTAATGAGTAATGACACTATTACAATTATTTTTTCGTTTTGCTTTACTTTTAAGATTACCGAGTGTTGCTTAAAACAACTGTTAGCAACAAAGTGCTCATGGAAAAGCTCGTGCAACTTGATCTACAAACTTCTCGAGCCAAAATTCGAAACAAAACGATGAATGGTGTGAGCTAATTTAATGTCGACTAGCTATTTTTGCCTGCTGATTTGCATTCAGTTATTAAGCTGCTTTTTTCTCTACTTTCTCTACGCGAATCACTCGACAAAAACCGCCCGCATAATGTGACATGCGAAAATCTATAACGTTACATAACACGTTTAATATATATGGTATATTATATACGTTCCCCGGGTTTCAAATACCTACACAATTTTTTTACTATATTTATTTGTTTAATACACACGTATGAAAAGCATGAAGTGCAACCTTGCGTATAGCTTTATCGATAATTGCGTGTGTACAGGTCAATCACTACCATCACTGCATAACGAAATGCCGTGGTTGCGGATTCAGTCTAGAGTTGGTCACTGATGAATATACTTAAAACTCAAAATACCTTAAAAAACAATCTGGTACATTGTGTTCCACCATATTGTGTGGAAATTCTTAAAACCTGGTCTTCACTTGGAAAACGCAAACATAAAAGGCAAGGAAGCAAACGGGGAGTTTTTCTGTGAGGATAACAAACACAAAGCTGAAAGAATTTTCCTTTGAATTTCCTTTTGTTCTGCCAATAGCTAGGCTTATGCTTGGCTTTTCATGCTTATGCTTGTGCTTATGTCGATGCTTATGTCCTACACTTCACTGCGTTTCATTGTTTCGCCTTTTGTCTCAATGTCAAAGAAAAGTTCTGTAGGCTACAAACGTGCTTTTATAATGGTTAAGTACAAAAAAAACTATGACTTACCTCTGGAAGGACTCTTTGACGTTTAGACTACGTTTACACGATGCCGTTTTCGTCGGCGTTTTCTATTATTTGAAACTCTCATGGGAATCAAAAACAATACGAAACGCTGGCGAAAACGGCACCGTGTAAACGAAGTCTTAAACATTAACTTCACACCGCAAACGGGAAGGCAAGAGACAGGTCACGTGATATCTTGACGTTCGCGGTTGCAAAAAAATCGTCAGTCTTAAGGTCTCTATTAGATTCGATATTACTCCTGTATCTTTCTACGATGCGTATTGCAATATGTCAGAAACAAAACGGAACCTAATTATGCATGAAGTTTAAATTAGTATGATTCGAATGTCTTCTCTTCCCTTTTTCTTTGTATGAGCCTTTGAACGTCGTTTGCAGTCAAAGAGGCCGCGTTTACACTGTACGGATTCATTCGTCATGAGATCTTCGTTTGCTGTTAACGATCAATAATCACCAGCAAATATTAGCTAAGCTGACAGATTTTGTATATTTCTTTGTGTTATTACCATTAGAGATCTTTACAGAGCATCGATAGCTGTAAAATTGGAGCCACTCCGATAACAATCCGGTATAGTGTGAACGGGGCCAAAAATAAAACTTTTTTATCTATATCGGAGACCTATAGTCATTGTTCTAATTTGCAATGTATATGTGGCTTTCATCACTCCACGGTAGAGCGCACATGGAGGGCACTTATACAAAAAATATCATTATAATCTCATTACTTGCCCTCCATCTGCTTTTATTTTAAAGTCTCGTGGGAATGCTTGAAACCTACCTATAGAG
Organism: Phenganax marumi; assembly: GCA_025400095.1. NCBI lineage: Eukaryota > Metazoa > Cnidaria > Anthozoa > Malacalcyonacea > Clavulariidae > Phenganax > Phenganax marumi. Next base: position 10,264 of record JAODVM010260927.1, on the reverse strand, counting down.
TGAATTTGTAATTTATACATAAATTAAGTTTCCACTTTGTTTGAAACACTTCGTAGAACTCCTCTTCTCTTGCTTGATTTTGTTAGACGCTCCACCGTGTCCTTGTGGTTGGAAAAGAATTGCTTCTAAATGTTATCTGTTCGAGAAAAATCGCGTAACTTATGACGAGGCTTTGGAAAAATGTCATGAACAAGGAGCCGTACTGGCATTGCCAACCAGCGCGCAAGAAAACAGCGCCATTGCCGCTATTGTGAAGGATGAAAACCTGCATTTTCCATGGATAGGAATTTTTAGGTAGAGACTGAAAATAATGAAATTACTAGTCAATGCCTGTTTTCAAAATCATTGTTAAAGATATTAACAGAATGTAAAAAGCGGAACCTTTCGGTCTTCTTATACGAGACGCTTTCTAAAATAGTCAGATAAGAAAACACCTAATAATGACATTAGTTTTGACTACATCCTGCAGTATGAGTCTCATGTAAAAGAGTCGTATCTAAGGTTAACAGTATGAGACTTTCTGTTTGTTACAAATATCAGTGTTTCATGCAGTTTTAAAGTCAATTCGCAAAAATCCTCCTCTTCTGCTTTTTCAACGTATATATAGGGGGGTCCAATGCTGTCCATCATGCCCTAGTATCGGCTGCATAGTCTGTTGACCGTGCCCTGATAAATCTAAAAAGCAAACGCTGAAAATATTAGTTCAAAATGTTGCATCTGTTTAAACAGCTACTCAAATTGTATTTAAGGCGCTATGACAAGCAATTTGTGAGTATAGGAAGCGGACTACCTCCACACTTCACTAACTGGAATATCGGTCAACCTGACAACCACGGTGATAGTGAAAACTGTGGCCACCTTATTATAGCCGACTCAAACGAACTTGGAAAATGGAACGACCTTTCATGTGGGCAGTTGCTCGACTATATTTGCGAAATAAAACACCAGTAATGTAAGTAGAATTACGTGTTCAAACTTTCATTGAAACCCCCGGTTTACCGCATGCTATTCTTTTTTTGCGAAGCGACATTTTGTTTTGTCTTGTGTCCCGCTTAATTCAGCCGATTACCAAGGTCAAAAAAGAAAAGAAAAGTTTCTTTTACATAGAATACTTTGTACATGACAAACAGAATGATGGTAAGAAATGAATTGTTTTATTCACTGATATAAAAATTAATTCTCTTAATTTAAGAAAATAATTTCTTATCTGGAAAAACATGCTTGATTCGAGAACATATTTTCTTGGTAAGAAATTGCTTTTCTTATTTTAAGAACTTTTTTCTCAAAATAAGTAATGTTTTTCTTGGTAAGAAAATGATTTTTTGTTGTATTATTTTCTGTCGCGTAAAATTCATTTTCATATCGATTTATAGTATCCCAGCGAAATTTTCAGGAACACCGTAAAAATAATGATTATCGAGGAACAACACAAAAAACCCTCCTATAGTTCTCATTTTGGTGTCGTTTTTGAAGGAATTGCTATGATCTAATGATGTTTGTGCGCGGGAGGATAAAAATAACTCTTCCTGCCTGGTCTTGCTGTAGCACTTTAAACCAACTAAGATGAAGTCTTTGCATAAGCAAATATATTACAATTCTTTTGTAATTTAATCAAATGAAGACCTTCAAACTTCATTGTAGCTTTCTTTGTTTTTTGCAGTTCCTTTTACAACATTTTACTTGAAACTGGCAAAAGGGAACAAGTTGACGAAACGGAAAACATTTTCTTTATGCAGTTTATAGTGTGTTGCATGGTATTGTTGTTATGTATTAGGCATGACTAAAGTAAATTTTTTGTACTCATTTTGTTTTCCTAAATAAATAATCGCATGAAAAACTTGAAAACTTTTATTTGTAGCACGCATAGGAAACTTTTCAGTCTTCAGTCATGTTAATATGCATGGGATGCGTACATACGTCAACAAATATCTTTATAGAGGTCTCTCTTGATGATACCTCAGGTGCGAGGTTTTTAAAAGCGGTCACCGAGAAATGGAGGACATGACTAGGAACTTCGAGCGCCCAGGAAATGCGAGTGGCAACAGCACGACAAGCAAAACACGGGGATGTAACATTATGTCGTGAGACGTATTCCAGATATAGATGAATGTTTTACATTACAATATTTTTTCCCAAGCCAAGCAATACCTGGCTAATACTTTTATGCCAAACTCTTCCGAGCTAAGCCACGCAATGATAAGCAAAGTAGTAGTAGTACCACATTATGCTGCTACAACAAGTAAAAGAATGTTTTTAAGTCATTCAGGTGGACGAAATTTTTTCAATGGACTGAGGATTTAATATCCCAATCTAACGACGAACTTAACTTAACGTCGCACGCCTTACGATGTTAAAGGAATAAGACTTTCTTTCCTTTTAACAAAATGCAGTGGACAACAGACCGTCGATAAGAGATAGGAGTCACATAAGACCCGTTTCTCTTAGCTTATGTTTGTTTTGTCTTGGGGGACGCTTTCCTGACCTCCTTTCACGTATTTGTCATATTCGCAATTGGTGCAATCTTCGTGTATATGGCAAACTCACCCCATCACGATCATAAACTAACAAGTAAATGACTATAATTTTTAAAATTACGGCTAAACCTAAAAAGTGTTTTCTACAGTGTGGAGTCAATCGTCGTTTTGAAGTTCCTAACAACTTGAAACGTTTTGGCAAATATCTCCATGACTCCACTCTCACTGAAAACCACAAAGAGGTTGCTCTCTTGAGCGAAACACCTCCAGATAAATTTAACTCTTTGGTACGGCATGCAATTCGCTAATTCTTTAAAAGTGCTAGTTGCTTGCGTTTTCCAAAGCCTGACGAACGCTTTTTTGTGCTTTCAACGCTACTGCCGCCCATCGCAAAACTTCTTTCAAACAAACGCCCGAAGTTTTTCGACACTTGGATATTCTCCCATACGAAAACATGTCAGCTAAAGGAATTCAACCTCGCATGCGCTGTCCATAAAACTCCAAACAGATGTTGTATAGTTACCAGTAGTAGTATACTTCAGTTAAAGAGGGTAAAACGCGAAACAGCAAAATGCTGATAATCTTGGGTGTCTTGGGTCCTCGTCAGCATATAGTGCACCAATGCTTAATACAACATTATTAAGACCTCGTTTACACGGTACCGGATTCGCATGGTCACGACATTAAATTGAGCGGTTTCGAGGCCAGCTTGTCTCGTAAATTTATGATAATGTTGCAGAACTTAATAACAACTAATCCTAGAAAAAGTTATTAGAAAAAAACTAAGCGCATAGTGGCTAAAGTCGATGCCGTGACCATGCGAATCCGGTACGGTACCGTGTAAACGGGGTCTAAGTCTAGATACTAGACATGTAAAACACTCTGTAGCAAATGGAGTAGATTAGTTTATGACCTGAAATCTTTCTCAAGCAGTTGGTGTTCTCTTTTAACTCACTATAGAAGGCATATAAAAACATTAGTGTTTTCTAACTGCCTTATATTCAATCAAAGTGTGTTCGAAGCTCGACTAAATTTTACTGCGAAAGATCTACCATCTTCGGACTCTTGTTTGAACCGTGGCAACGAAATTACTGTCCTATAACGGGCGGTATGTGAGTGAGCTTCACTGGGGTTTTTTATAAATAGTGCGTTGAGATAAAACGGTAGTTTATTGTCCGTTCTAAGGTGCATCAGCACATTCCTGTACATTTACATCAAGATGAAAGGGAAGCCAATGTAAACGATTAGAAATAACTGATCTTGATCTTGTAACCACATTTAGTATAATGAATATTTCGCTGGTATGAGCACGATTAGCAGAATGGGTCTCGCCCACTACCTCGCAGCGCCTCAGTAATCCTATTGTCCTATACCTTATATTACGCTATTCGGCCGCAACCTTATCACTCTCGCGGATCCCACTATTATACAATCTAATTCTGTTATGGCTGACGAAGAACAGACAGCAGGGAGAATCATCACAAACTGTTGGTCAGAGTACGCAGAGTACAGGCGACGACAATATGCTACAGCACGTTTTTCCAGAGAAAGATATTGTCCGGCAAGAGTACAAAGGAAATCAGAAGCAGTTCGAATTAAACGCGTAGATATAGATTCGATTGTCGACAGCAACAAAGCTGCAGGCAGAAGTCTCGGCGTGATGGCCAAGTGCGGAAGCTGGTAGATCAAGGCGAAGAGCTTATTCGTAACAGGCAAAAGTTAATCCAAATAGCGAATCGAAATAAGAATGGCTGGCGAGTTGTCGAGGAATACGAGCCCGATGATGAATGGCTGGCGTCCCGATCGGAGGACGAGAAACGTCTTAAAAAGCTAAAGATTCAGCCAGTCAGAAGAGGAAGCAGAGAGAAAAACAACCTTGGGCAAAAAGAAGCTAATACTCTTGGTTCTGATCATCAGCTTTATCGTGGTATCTACAGAATCGACCGACCATTTCATTATTTTTTACTTTGTTAGTTCTCATATGGTTGGAATCTGCAAGTGAATCCAACCACAATCTATTTTGTCTGTTCTTCATAAGTAATATCAGCGGAAAATAATTTAAGGTCGTTTGAACGCAGTTTATTAGAACGTAAATAGCGAATTCAAAGCAGCCACGTTACACGGCGATGCCGACGCCAGTTGAAAAAGTAAGACTGGCCGAGGGCGGCGTCTTGGCGCGAAAGGGAGTTTACGATCGACGACGCGGCGAACGCGACGACGCCATCTCAATTTCAATGAAGGCGTGGACGCTAAGAAAGCTTATTACTTAACTCTACACTGGAATTCTTTTAGATAGCCTGAAAAAACAGATAAACTTGAAAAAAAACAACTGCGGTTTTGCTGCTAGATTGAATTTATCTGACTCCTCTAACGTCGCAACAAGGTTTCACGGCGCTCTGACGCCGTGGAAAGGCTATGTTTGGCGTCGTACTGGCGCTGTTGAGATTAGCTCTGGCATTCCAAATTATTCATTTTTTTGTTCTGCATGGAAACTTTCTTTGTTTACCGAACGCGTCGTCGTGCTTGTCGCGTCGCAAATCGTAAACTCCCTAAAAACTAATCATAAAGCAAGACAAATGAAGTTTCCTGCAACGTCCACAGCGCTATGACACTTAGAGACTTTCGTGAGATCGAAAACCCCCCGACTTTAGCTACAAAGACAGCTCAAGCTTTGATTTTGACGCATTAGAAGAGGTTAATATGTAAGGCAAATTTGTGCTTACAGTGGCCATCTTGTGACATAGAGTTTCGAAAGCAACGACAACTTTAATTTGGTCAAAATTTCCCGCGCTAATAGACTTATCATTACAAACAATCACAGATTATTTGGAAATGAAAACTTTTTCAATCCTGTTAAGATAAAATCGTCGCAATTGGTCTCATTTACTCACGTTCTCGCCACAACGACAAGATGGAGATTTTCGCGTCGTTGCCGCGACGAAAACTGCTGGCGGTAGGAAAACTGACTGCTCCTTATTGTAACCTAACCTATTTTTAATTGCAACCAGTGATATAACACAAAGTATTGTTTGTGATAATATTGTATAAATGCATATATATATTTCCTTGCATTTACAATTTTCTGTTTTTGTGATGCATGGAAATTTCCCTCAATTTCAAACTTTCAATCACATTGTACCTTATAATGATGTCCAGACGTTCCTCCAGTCACAGCATGTCAAACTTTTCATCAATTCATGAACAATATTCAAACGAAATTTATATTTAATCAATGTTTATAACGTAGATCCTAAGTTACATCAACTTTTTTCTCGGTTTACCATGCTAAAATCAATCGAATTTCAAAAATTGCTTGGTAATTGCGCTGTTTTGATTCATTTGTGTGTGAAGTATATTCGTCTCTAATATTTATAGTAAGTTTACAAACAGTCTTTTTCGACTTTTGTAAAGCCTGCTGACCAGGCACTCATGCATGCTTTATTGCCAAAAATTAATCACAAAAGACAAATTCATTGCTGAAAGCTATTATATTGCATAAACATTTAACAATTTCTTTATTAACTAGTGCTATATTAGCAGCTAAATTAGAACTTTGGAGCATGGAGTTCCAAGCCGATACGTTGTGATTTTAGATGCCATTTTTGCCCAAGTGGGCAGAGTGCACAGTTCTGACTATGATGACGTAATTCAACTTCTCAGCCAGTACGCAACATCATGAACAGAGAATAAACTACATGCAGAGTAGATCCATAACAGTGCATGCGCTCTGCCTGAGCCAGCAAAGCTATTCAAACTATTTGAAACTGATATTGGATGAGTAAAATATTTGAAATGATTTGATGTGTAACATATCATGTTCAAGAAACATTCCTAAAAAACAGAAGATCGTCTATTAAAACATTAAAAAAAAACTTACATTCATGCCACAACTGTAAAATACTGTATATCCAGAAAGAGTCCATTTCATTTTCTGTTCTTGAGGCTCTGTTTTTCATTGGCCCGTACATACGCTTTCCGCATTGAACGCACTTTATCAGCAAGCTGACGATGAGTGAACGTTTTCAGTAAGTGCAGGGGCGGGCTAGCTATTTCAGAGGGGCCCGGGCAAATAGATGAAAAGGGGGCCCAAAACCCTCCGCCACTGTCCCTCCTGACATTTCAAATCAATAGACGATAAATTTCTCTTTTTAACTTTACATAACTTTCTTTTTGTTACGTAAATGCATAGAAACCAAAGAACAATATTATCGTACATTTCCATGATCTGGGAGAAGGCCCTATGAAGCAGGGACCCACCGAGCGATCGCCCGGTAAGCCCGACTGGCCAAACTGATTCACTTACCCAGGGGCGAACAGGGATTTTTCTCGATATCTTCAACAACGTTTTTCATTCCGATAGGTTTTGATGACTTGACGAGCTTTAAAAACGTGGCATTGAAAGTTTCATCTTCCTTTACTGTCAACAGCGACTGCATGGTCTCTTTGGAGCCTGGTGCTGAAGGAGCTAGCATACTCCGTGTCAAAATCTTCTTCATTAGGAATCTCGTCATCAAAACCATCGACTTTATTGCAATAATCGTCATCTCCAATGTCTGTTTCAGCAGGGTTGATTGCATTTTCTGAAATTATAAACAATTATTTGAATATTCTGAAATTATAAACAATTATTTGAATAAACTTAAAACAAACATTTTAATACTTTTCATTCTCCGGCCAGGTATATCTTTTGGTATATATATATCTTGTTTTATAAGACTTTCTGTCTCTGAAGCGATAGTCACTGCATGGTGAGTGACTATCGCTTTCTAGCTTTTTTACATGTGTTTTCAAAATGGCTACTCGTTTTGCCAGAAAAAATTGACCAAATTAAAGAAGATTGCACTCCGAAAAGAAAACAAATAAGCCACAAAGTATGGCTTGAAAATATTTGAAGGTAATATTAAACTCTACGTGTTTTATGTGCAAGAAACTGGCTTCGTTGCATCGCAAGCACTCTGAGATACATAAATTAGAGAGTTTAAGATACCCCGGTTTCGGTGTACGTGTACGGGTGAATTACTCGTACCCGTTACTCGTAGTACGGGTGCCGTTTGCCACTTAAGCCTGGTTCACAGTGGCATTTCCCTGCACAGTGGTCGTAAAAATCGGGGATTTCCATTGTCTGTGGTCATTCGTGCGCTAAACCTTTTGTCTGTCGGAAGAAAATACAATAGACCGTCGATGAATTACGACCAGGGCTTGAGCGTGGTTGAAGCCTGGTTCTCATATGCCTGTGACATGCCGCCGGGCTATTGTCGTTAGCAGTTGAACTTAATAATTCACAAAACATTGTATGCATCAACAGGTGTCAACAATGATAGCCATGGCATAAAGCAGGCATATGTGAACCAGGCTTCACACTGGTCGCACTTCATCGGCGACTCGAAACAGGTTTGCAAGTGTATGTCTTCTGTTTTTTAAGTTATATATGGATGCTAAAACAGTGATAAAGTGATAATCTAATGTAGGCACTCGCTCGCTTCTCCATTTCTGTTGGTGTCTTTCCACTTTCTCACTGTTCTGTATTTTGTATTTACCCGTTTGTCGTTTACGAGTAGACCTTGGTTTACCGCCAAGGACATGCAGGGAAACCATGGGGGCAGTGGGGGCGCTCGCCCCTGAAGTTTTAATTTGTGCGGGCATCGCCCCACAAAATGTCTAGAAATTCGCGCCATCTTCAAATTGTTAAAAGCAATTAATTTGTACACGCAATTTCATGTTTAAAATTAATTAAAATTGAAATTAAAGTTAAGTCAGAATGTTAAAGCATATGGTTAAAGTTGAACCCATTCTTTTTGCTTTTTATTGCTCAGATTTTATGGGGTGGTGTCGCTGGAGAAGTTGGCAAAGCTCACACTTTTTAGAGGCAGAGGAGACTGGATCTAGATAGCTTTCGCTCCAATGTTCAAACACGTCTTCCACTGTCCTTGTTTACCGCGGAAAAACGTGTAGAAACGAGTAAAAATGCTGACATCAGCAAAAAGTGCAAAACAAAATGGTACCTGTACACTGAACCCGGGGTATCTTAAACTGTCCATTATAAAGACAAGCTACTTATATAGTGAAAAGAAGAACAAAAACTTCGTTTTAGATTGGTTGATTATTATTCGTAAACACGTAGAAATTTATTCTAAAACAATTAGTCACTCAGGCTCCGTGACTACAAGCCTATATTCAGTTGGCCTTCGGCTCAGTGAATATAGGTTTGCCATCACCTCGCCTTGGCGACTAATCGTCAAATAGATCGTGGAATTGATTCCGGCTGCGGTCAGCAGACTTTTTGGCCTGCCCACTGAAGAAAAAGTAAGCGTAGCATCATCTTAGTAGTTTCACCCGAGTAGAGAAACTTTGAAAAAGTATATGACTGAATTTCTTACCCCTATCGTCACCAAGTAGTTCATTCACAGACGCATCATCGTGGGAAGCCAAATCTAAACAAAACAGAGAGCATAATAATTAAAGAACTACGTTGTATAGTAAATTGTACTTTACGGCTTCCGTGGTTAATTCATTGATATGCAGACAAGACCTAAACAACTCGAAAAGAATGTAATTAGAAAAAAAAATGTAAAAACTTTGTAATACTGAAGCAGAATGAAAGGAAAGTTGCCAATAATTTGCAGGATTTTGTTAGACAAAGTAACCGAAAACATTGACTTTTCCTAAAACCAGTGCAACTCGGAACTTATTAACCTACCATCATTATTCTGGGTAAATCTAGACCAGCACGTTTTAAAAGATTCACAAATGATTCCTGTGCAGTTGGCAATGACAGCGACTTGGTGCTTTCGTCGGCATCATTCTCAAAATATGAGCGTACTTTGTCAAGAATTTTCTTTGGAGATATGCCAATCAGGACAGGAGCTTTCAATACAGTTTTTCTTACTTTTTCCATGGTAATCTTCTGCCTATGAATGTGGCAAGAAAAATCACTGTTTCATTCAGCGACTCGGGTAGATGTCTAGTTGTCTACTTGTGTCCTCCGAATGATTTCCGTTGCTCCCGTATCTTTAAAGTAGCCGATCTGTCGTCTTCTGTCACGTTATTGGCATTTTCACTGTCAGTTCTGCACCGCATTAATTTTGTTAGATCTTCAGATGTCCAAACCGCCGATTTTCCCTTGTTTTGCAGCAAATAGTAACGGTCGGCTGTAGTCTGCTTATGCACCATTAGACCATGCAGCGAGGTGTTCACGCATGTCTTTTCTACTGCAGCCTTGCTAAATGCAGTAGCTCCACCTGAGGATGTTTCCCTTCCAAACAGCTTCCCCCAACATGATCCTATCTGAGAACCAACTTGCGACGAAGTCATCTTTTTCTGGTTTACAAAAAGAAAGACAGATGAATCTCCACTCGTGCTCACACTATCCAACTTATTCCTAAACTTCTGGATGAAAATCTGTACGTAGTTGTACAGGAATGCAGTGAAAACGACATTTACAGGACCATGCGTATAGTAAATGTCTTGTGATCTTTCCATAGAAATAATAGACATAGAATGCGCACTCCTTATCTGGCTTCTATAAAAACTTTGTCTCCACAAGATGGCGCATTCAAAAGGGCATTTTTACTCGGTCCAGACTCTTACGATGAAGATGTGGCGCGGTTTTGTCACTTTTGCTCGAGGAGCGAGGCTTCCCAGTTTTGTTTGAACATGTTTGGTTTGCTTGTATTTTTGTTGACAAAATTTACGTTTATTTCGGTGATTAACATTGAAGATTTAACGCTTTAGTGAAGGATTTGGCAGTGAAATGAACAAGTATAGGAAAGATCAGATCACTGCTTGTCGAT
>JAODVM010260926.1:0-29287 GCA_025400095.1 Phenganax marumi | reverse complement strand
ACCGATTCTGACCGAGCTAAAATGAAGTTGACCGGTCATCTTGACCGGACACATTTCGGCCATTATTTTGAGCCCTGTGTAGCCTTCGTAAAATTTCCCGTTGATCGTTATAACGTGATACTACGACTGATATAGATAGATTAAAGTCTCTAATATCTATATCGCTGACCAGAATGGAAGTTTCGACATTTTTTGTCCAATTTTTTGAACGTTGAAAAATTCACCATCCAGTGGATAGCGCTATCCACCTTTCGAACAACCGGCCCCTGGTGTTTTGTTGGGCCTTTATTACAATGTGGGATAACTATTCCTCCGATGAGAAAAACAATGTATGTAATAAAACAGTGATTTTGTCGTGGTAACAAATTTGAAAATTGCATGAAACAATATTTTAACCGTGGTGAAAGGTTACGATAGTTCGGAAAAGAGTTGTTTAAAATATTTAGTAATATGTAATACTAAACTTTAAGAAGACTATCTTGAGAAAACTAAGTATTAAAAGACACTATGCGTTTCGGCATGCCGCTAGCACTTCAGCAGACCTGCCAACTCTCACGGTTTGACCGTGAGACTCCTGGTCTTCTACTACTTCTCCCAGTAACACTGCCATTTCTCACGGTGATAAGGAAAAATCGTGTATTTATTCTTTGAACAAGTCAAGAATTCACAAAAAGGCTAAATAATACTATATAGATTAGAATCGGAAATGAAACGCAAAAGGCAACACAATTGACGTTTCAACGTTCCTTAGGTCAGCATGTACTTTTTTTCCAAAAGGCTCTGACAATAATATAAGCTATGACTTGAAGCAACACTTCGAAAAATTGTCAAGGCACCAATCTCCAGGTTTGGTTCTCACTCTGCAGGTTTTTTCGTCCTGTATTTTAATTTGTCCAGGTTTTAAGCACAGTTAGGTTGGCAGGTCTGCTTCAGGTGCATTGTCTTCTAACTGAATATGAGGAAATCAACCTGCATTTATACTGAAGCTAGATGCGGTGACATCATTGCATAAAAGAGATGAGTCATCAAAACAAGGCCAAGCTAAAATCAAATTCTTTTTAACGGCGAAGTAGGCACCTCTTTGGATTGTCTTTCAAATTCTGTTTTTCATGTCTCTGCACAAGCCAATTTTTCTGTTCGTTGATTATTTTTAGTTATTGTCTCATCCACACTCGTGATTCTGAACTACGAAAAGTTCTGGAAGGTAGAACAAAGAAAAAGAAACGAAAACTAAGTGGACAACATGAAGAGCCTGCCAGACCTTCTTCATCAAAACCTGGTCGACCTCCGGGCGCCACAAGAACTTATACAAAGAGACCTAAAGTTCTTGATCTAGGTACAGGGAATTCATTATTAGAACTTTCAGGTTGTAAAAATACATGACTGTATCCCATAGCCTCAGCAAGCTATGTTCACAGATATCTGGCAAAAGTACTTTTTCTGCATATTACTTAATCATGCAGAATCCTCTGGATCTTGTAACCATGGGCCGATTGTTCGAAAGTGGGTTAGCAACTAACCCAGGTTTAAATTTAACCCACCGCTTTTATTGCCCCATTATGAAGCACTGTTTGTTTTGAAACTTTGAGGCATTAAATTACTTATTGAGGGAAACATTTTGAGCAAAAATTTTATCGAAAACTTAACTTAAACGCACTTGAAATCGAGGTTGAAGTTGTTCATTAACCCAGGGTTAAGCTAACCCACCCTTGAACAACTGGCCCCAGTAGAATATGCAACCTTAACATTCAATATTTATAGTAGGTCCAGAGTACAGGCGAGATGATGTATTGCGAGTAGAGAGTTCTTGGCATGGAGATTATGAAAGTGACACTGAATCCCTTGATAATGATATGGATGATCCTTTGAGGTGAAAAGTCATACATCTTTGTCACAGATTAGGGAAAATACAGATATCCGACTGCCCCAAGTTCGCGTATTCGTTGCAAGCGCATTACAGAGAGGCATTCACCCCCCCCCCCCGAATACTTGTTTTCAAGGTATGGTCCGGGGTGACGGTCTTTGTGTAGGGCGCTTGCTAGGAACAGTGAAATGTAAATATATCTGAAACGATAAGTCATTTGGGGGGAATTGAAGTCGACTTTGTGCTCACTTTGCAGGTAGACCCAGTCCTTTTAAAATTTTTTTTAAAAAAAAATAACATTTTTTTATACAGATAGCTTTGAACCTAAATCTTGCATTAGTTTTTTGAAATGCATTTAAACTTAAAGAGTGACAGTTGAATTTATATGATATGTAATAAAATTTGACAAAAATTATACTGTTATCGAAAAAAAAGTTGAAGCGAACACAAAAATTACAAAAAATCCGCGCGATTTTTGCCGTATTTTCTGCGTTTTTGAAAGTTTTAGATACACTTAAATGTTTAAACCTCCAAAATAGTATAGTTCTGTGTTAAATACACTTATTTTATAGTTCCTCAAAAATTGAGCCGTTAGCCAAAGAAAAATAGTGTTTTTATGATGTAGAAGTATACGGCCAAGACAAAACATACGATCTCTGCCGGGGGGAGATGACAAAATGTTAGTGATCTGTTTGGCTTCATCCAATCATAGGCGCTTTCTTATAGAGTTAGCGTTCCAGATTATATACAGTTTACTGGCTAGGAACATGGCGGACACACAGCGTCAAGCCCACTTCAAACCCAAGTCAGATATCTGTACTGTATATGATCTGTGTCTATATTCCCAGATGGAATAAATCTATTTTATTAGCTACATATATGAAGTCATATTTCATCCCTTAGGGGAAGGGACTGTTGCGCTTTTTCAAACGCGTAAAAGTTTAAATGCTTCTAAATTTTGTAGTGTTTAAGAACACTGTAACAGATAGAGACTTATTTGGTTAAAAGACTAGACTCTAACACATTTCGTTTTGTGGTTTTGTACAAACCGATTTTTATACAATTTAAAGTTTTACGTTTGTGCAAGTGCTTTACTGAACATTTTAAAGGCATGCTGGTGTATGGAGTGCTGAGGAAGTTACAAAGATGTGTCGTGACAAACTGCTCCGACTCAGGTCTCTGTATATGTCTCAATTTGAAAGATTAAAGCATGTTTACAAGAGTAAGAGAAGGAAATATCTTTTGGCAACAAATGCTGGTGAAAACGGCATACCAGGTGAGATTGTTGTTTACCAAAACTCGAGAAAAGAAGTAGAGGTTGTGGAAAATTATCCGCTTATCAGTAAAGTGGAATTAGCCACTTCAAAAACTGCAAGTGCACTGGAAGCGAGTTTTAAAAAATGAAAAGAGTAAGAAATCAACCTTTCTAGTCGAAAGAGCAGCTTAAAAATTAATAAGTGTACAAAGTTTGACCACATTTGGATCGATATATTATAAATGACAAGCTTCTAGAGTTTGTGACATTAGTATAATTTAGTATTATTTTGGGGGACGCGCGTCCCCCAAACAATACTCCGCAAATTCTGTAAGCTTGCTATTCACAATTTATCTATCCAAATGTGGTCAAACTTTGCTTTCCTACTACTAATTTTGAGCTGCTTTTTCGACTAGAAAGGTTTATTTCTTACTCTTTTCACTTTTTAAAACTCGTTTCTAGTGCATTTGCAGTTTTTGAAGTGGCTAATGTGGCGTTAATTTTTAGCTGTTCGTTTGACGTTGATCATCCAAAATGTTGCCGTGGTGGGATGTGCTGTGATTGTATTAATAATGTTTCATCAGAGTATTTCTGACGCTATATTTCTTATTCTGGCCATTGTCCTGGTATTACTCGCCATTGTTGCGCGCCTTTCAAGCCTGGGAACTACGATCTCTATTGAAAGAGACTGGGTCGTGGTGATTGCACAAGAAGATGAGTTTCTGCTAGCAGGTACTAACTAATGTCTTTAGTACGAATTCACTTGAAATCTCTCTACAAGAACCCACTTTAGATCCATGTATTGTTTTGTACTGACGAGTAAGTGGTTTATGACATAAGTTTATTGTGTCAGCGTGGGCCCCGAATGAGTAAACTGTGATAGAATTGAGAACGCGCTTGCCTAAAATGATCGAATTTAGTATTCTCTTAGAATATTTTTTATAGAAAACGTGTCCTATAGAGAATCATGCTTGCGCCTTGAACGTTAAACGTGTACTGAATGTGCAAACAGAAAATTAGGTGTGCTGAGTTGGGAGAAAAATGGTAGAATTCTTAGTAAAATATTAGTTTACTTTTTCTACAAGCTTTAATTTGCACGATGGTAGCACTTAATACTGAGCAGCACTAAAAACGCATGGTGTTCAAGTATAAAATTCTTAGAATTACATTCTGACATGTTCAGAAGTAGCTGTACTAAAGGGCTCAGCTTGGCGCGTGAAAGGAGAATACAGTCACTAAACTAACCTTTTCTGCTTCGCCGGCTGCGATTGCTTTAACTGCGCATGGCGAGCGCAAGTCATGTGCGCGTACGCTTGATTCAGTTACGCTTGAGTACGCTTGAGTCAGTTGTAATATCTACTTCTATAGCAAGGAATAGCGGATACCATTGACGGGCACTGAACACAATCAACATGTCGGTCGTAAAATCGCCCCGGATTCCTAGTCTAATTATTAATATTGCACTCTCACTACTTCACGCCCGCCTTGGAAGTCAATGTACATTGAAGGAGTTAGTGTGTTTAAATAATGTTTAACCTTACTTTACGGAAAATGCAAAAGATTTTTGGGTTCGTGAAATTTTACTTTTAAGGCTGCTCAGTTGCTGCCTTGTTTATATGTTACAGTGGTTCTCATGCAAAATACAAAATTTCGAATTACTTAAACTTTTACGTGTGTGAGAAAATCCAACAGTGGAACGTATTCCTTGGTAGGAAACAGTTTTTGTTCCGACGTTTTCTACATGGTGAAAAAAACATTATAAAATGCTTCGCTGATTATGACTTGGTTCTCGACTTTTTAGCTTGAAAATTTTTGTAAAATTGTTGCATTTTGAGGTAAATAAATTCGCATGAGTGTGCACAGTAGACCAAAAGTATATCCACAATAGAACTCTTTTTGTTTCAAGTCAAAAATGCTGAAAATTACATTCCTTATAAACGATGGAAGTTGTTGTTAAATGAAGCAACGTGAATGCATGGTGTACTACATTTTATGCCCTGATATAGCTGCTGGTATTTAGTTGTATGTCATAGTTTGATATTGGCCTGCTAGTTTATTTTTCTGTACTGTAGGAACTAACGCCATACTACGCCGTATTGATTTAACCTGCAATATACTCGCTCCTGTGTCCACTGGTTTAATCTTAGATTATGGTTCAACCTTAATTGGAGTCCTCTTTATTGCTGGTTGGAATATAGCGTCGGTATTCGTGGAATACTTCATGCTATCATCAGTTTATCGGTCATGCCCTGCTCTTGCGAACAAAAAGGTCGATGTTAACAGAGTTAAGGGGAATGAGGACGACTCAGATATGGATGATAATGCTCTTCAAGATGCTTCACTTGATAACTCTCAAGATGGTACGGTATTGGTACCGAGAGTTAAGACTTCACGATGTTCGAGACTCAGTCTTATATACGCCAAACTTAAATCGCGCCTGCGAATCCTTCGTTTTGGTCTAAAACTGTTTTTCCAACAACGCGTTGCTTTTGCTGGAATCGGTCTGGCATGTTTATATATGACTGTGCTAGGTTTCGATAGTATTACAACGGCTTATGCATATTCCCAGCATGTTAGCGCTGGTGCTTTGGGTGCACTAACGGCGGCTGGTGCTCTAACTGGAATATTGGGCACCTTCATATTCCCCAAATTACGTCAACTGTTTGGTCTCGTCAAGACCGGTTTGATATCCAACTCAATACAGTTATTCTTTCTCATGTTTTGCGTCGCATCTGTATGGGCACCAGGCCACCCGGGTCACATGCTTGATCCAAATTATCACGATGATGCTCACAACAAGCCTGTAGCACGAGAATCTGCCAGTCTTTCGGTCCTACCTACCAAAATAGCACCTACCACAAGCAGCACATTGCTGTTAAACATTTCAGGAAAACACACCTTGGCTACTGCAGTGCAGCCAACATTAACCAGTCATCCGATTCCGTCAACCTCTGCCCTTCCGAGACCGAAAGTTGTTCCCAAGTTTCCTTCTTCAGAAAGTGTACGACCGTCACAGACCAGGAGCATTACTCCATCTCATAGTTCAGTTGTGAATGCAAGTACTGCGACTGTAGGCAATAATACTAAGAACGATTCTGGTTCTTCTAATGATAGCGAGGATCACAGATCGTTTATATCATTGGGTTTCCTAATGGGCGGTATTGTCATGTCTAGGATTGGTTTGTGGATGACTGATTTAGTAATCACGCAGCTCTTTCAAGAGAACGTTTTAGAGCAAGAACGCGGTATCGTCAGTGGGGTCCAGAACTCATTCAACAGCATCATGGATGTTATTCACTTTGTCATGGTCACCGTGGCACCAAGGCCGGAGCAATTTGGGCTCTTGATTCTAATATCAGTTACCATGGTAGCAATTGGATTCGCGTTTTATTCTCGTTTTGCGTGGAATCATCGCAGACGGCTCACGCAGTTCGAGAAGTTGGATCGTTGGAGTACGAGCAATGAATCAACGGAGGGTGCCTCGAGGCGGTTGCGAGATGAAAGTAGACACAATTCAGAGACAGATGTTTCGAGCGGCAATCTCACTGTCAGAAACGATAATTATGGCGTAAACTCGTAGACGCGTAAGAGAAAAGTACATTTTTATATCCAGATTGTCGCAAGAAAGACCCGTGAGTATTTAAACAAGAAGACTTTTGAGTGCGACAACTTTGCTTGTTTTGACATTAGAGCGAATCGAACAATCTCTGTATGCGCAAACCGTTATGCAAAACATCATCGTGCACACTTGTGGCGGATTTCCGTTTAGTGCAAAATGTTGCGCGGTCGACATTG
This sequence comes from Phenganax marumi, assembly GCA_025400095.1. Lineage (NCBI taxonomy): Eukaryota > Metazoa > Cnidaria > Anthozoa > Malacalcyonacea > Clavulariidae > Phenganax > Phenganax marumi. The sequence goes on along the minus strand of JAODVM010260926.1, from coordinate 22,373 downwards.
TGCGATCGCCTTCTTTTGAGATGTGTTCTTCGAACTACATCTAGTGAGATTCGTTCCGCTTGACAACTGATAATTCAAAGGAAAGCGATGGCAAAATATCGATCGCGAGACATTTTACACTGAATGGAAATCCGCCTTCAAGCCTGAAGATTTCAAAACAAACAAATAAGATTTTGGGTAATTAAAATACATCAGGTAGTTGTATATATACTGTTAGCGCAGGACGCTTCATTAATTGGTGACGGACCTGAAGTATTAGTCCTTTTTAGTCAAAATTAATAGTGCGATTGAGGACAGATTGATTTTGTCAGATGGTGATATATAATAAAACACTGCTGTAGAACTTCAAGAGAATATTTTTGGCGAATAGATTACAGTATGGCTGCATTTGTTGAAAACTGGATTGCTCGTTCCTTGTTTTGTATTGTTTGAGTGACGGCGTTTTAGGGAATGCCTTAGTTATACGGGGTTTTTTTTAAAGACGAAGGACCTTGCGATGTTTTAAATCCTCAGCACGGCTGTGCTCTTGCTGAAGTTTTTCTTGTGTTTAGTCGATTCTTTACGTTCCTCGTCTTCCTCAAGGTTATATGAAGCTTGCATATACTGCACTTCTTTGGAGGGCGGTTACGTCTTTTTGCATTGGATTATGTCTCCGTGTACACTTTCCTTTTACTGACCATAGAGCGCTGGATAGCTGTAGTTGAACCGCACTACATTGTCGTCGTTTTCAGAACAAGCAAGCTTTGACATTGGCCTGTTCGTTGACTTGGATTTGGAGATTTGTTTTAGCCTTGAAAACTGGAAAAACAATTTTGCCTGTTTTACAAATTTTCTTCACGTGTTTTCGTAGTAATAGCGTTCTACTTGCATGTATTTCACTGGATTCGCAATATGACTTTGTTCGAGCAGCTGGAATTGCAATGAAGAAACGATTAAAGTAATTACGCTTTTTGCTCATTGATGCTCATTACCACGACCACGGCCACTGACCACGGCGTGCATCGAAACTCGAGTTCGCACTCCTTTTTGTCGTAATGACGCCGGTGAATTGCTGTATCAATCCAATTTTGTGCTGTACTGGGAGTTAGAGATTTCGCAACTAGTATTGATATGCTTCCATGCAATTTAGCGTTTCCTTGCGAGAATAAAAAGAATGCCATACCTCATCAATGACAACTCTGCGCATAAGCAAAGGTACTAATTACTAAAGATGTGAAGCATTGATTTAGAAATAACATCAGTACTCTGACAACACTGCTATGTACTTGTTTGACGAATTGCTGTAACTACTGCCGCGAGCTGAAATCTCCTATGTCAACGGGCTCCAAAATTTGAAACAGATAAAACACAACAAGAAAATCTACAGACCAGTTGAACAAAGCTCTCTCAGTCCACACTGTAGAAAGTTGGAAAAAGGAGTGAAGTGACAAGTCTCATCATATTCAAGTATTCAAGTACAAGTGTACTTGAATACCATCGACCAGAGGAGCACTCGTCTAAGAGAATGGCTGTACAAGCCTGCCCGTCGAAATATCCCTTAGCCTTGGGAGTTGGGAGATTGGCGACTACAACTTTCCACCTAGTGTGGAAACTACAGTATGCAGTGTGTAGGGTAATTGATCCGTAGTTTTAACTCGTGTAGCTCTGCTATAATTCTGTGAGTGGAAATGTTAGGAGAGGGGGAGTGGAGGCGGCGGTGAAAACGCGGACAACTTAAAGGCTGCGTCTGCTATTTACATCTAGAACTCAATAAATTTCAATCACCAGAAATCCCTGTTTATTCCCAATTAACCTATTACTGTCATGATTTTAATGGTTGAAACTAGACGACTCGGAACCGGAAAGTGAAACCGCTGATAGACCACACTTTTTCTCACGACGTTTTCTCTGCGTCACGATTCACTCAACTGATAAACCGCCGTTTCGGTAAACGTACCTGGCGGTTTTTTCAAGGATTTGGATCAAGTGGCGAGCGCAGCCTTGCGAGACAAGTGGTCAAAATACAAAGGGTGCGAAACCTAAATCTGCAATCTGAACAATATGGATTTCTTTTGTGGTATTGGGGACAACGTCGACAATAAACAACCGCCCAAATTTCGAACCAAATCAAGTTTGATTTCACTTCTTCTCAAGGCAATGGAAAGCAGTCAAAGACTGCATAACTCTGCCAGTGTGTTTCAGTATGCTGCTGATTACCTGTCATGCGATTACAATGTGTTATCCAGCCAATTCTTCCAAAATTTGTAGATTTTGGTTTTACGACTAATAGAAACAAGCTAACAAACAGTGGAACAAACTAAGAGAAAACGTGGGGATGAAAATATTACGTTTCGGCGAAGGTTCTCTAGACTTTTTTCTTCAGAAACTGTTTTTCTAATATTCAAGCAAGCTTTTTAGCGAATTATAAATAGGGGTTTGACTAATGACTATTATTATTCATATAAGGCATCTAGTTTAGTCTTATGAAAGATGATATTGCATCATTTGCATGATCTGTTTTCGTAGTTTAATCGTCATCTATTTACCCATCTGAGCCGGATTGGAAAACTTAAGTTCGCATGTTATCTATCCTAAGTGGCAGGTGCAAACTGTACTTTATCTGTTCATGATTGACACCACCCGTTGACAACGTAAATTACATAGCGGTCGTTGGCAAATAAAGCATTAGATTATAGTCATTGTAATACTGTAGTTTACACATATATATATCAACAATCGATGATGCTTATCAAGTATTTGTAGTCTGTACATATAGACTTTTCAAAAAAGGATGTCATTGTTGGCGGTGTTTTGACAATTCCACTTGTAGGCTGTTCAATATATATATATATTCTTGCTTGTTTTGACGTTTGTGATGAGTCCTTATTATTAATTTTTATTTTTGAAGCTTTGACACATATTAGGAATAATAATACAACGCTTTTCTGTCATATATCTGATGTTTGCACATGAAAACATCCCTTAGTCGGACCAAGTTTTTTTTCATAAATTTCTCCTATAATAAGGTTCCTGCTCCTCCTGCGCCTAAAATGTTCACTATATAGATAACCTTGCACAAGTCATAATTTTCAAAGACGATCCTTTTTGAATTATGGTATCACTAGTCAAAATATAGAAGCCCGTATAATTAAAATGCATTCCGTATACAGCTAAATCAATTAAGGTTGTCCTCTGAAGGTCAAAACTTAAAACTCTAAACTTCGACCTTTATGACCAGAAAGCATCATGGGGGATTTTATTTGCATTTTTTTGAATGGTAAAACTGTCAAATATATGTCGGGCAGATCAGAACAAGATTGTAGAATGCCAAGACCATTGCATCAACATTAGTTAAATTGAACTGCCTGACGAAAATTTGACATTTTAACCATAAACAATGCAAAAAACGCAAATAAAATCCCCCATGATGCGTTCCGGTCATAAAGATCGAAGTTTCAGAGTTTTAAGTTTTGGCCTTCAGAGGACAACCTTAATTGATTTAGCTGTGTATATTGCATGACATATCGTGACCACCACTTGATTCTATAACTTATATTCATGACACCATGTCATGACTTTAAAGTGTAATAGTTCCTTTATGGAAATTATAGTATAGGTGTCACTGAACGTAGCAAGATTACTGTCGTAATTTGTTTGCTTTTATCCATAATGCATGGCCAAGAATGTGAAAAAACAACGTATTAAAAACAGTGGATAAGTTCCTGAAGTATATTGGGCTTCGTCTGATCACTTTGCACGCGTAGTGGAGTTCCCTACACCAATTTATGGTTACGGTTTCGTCTAGTTCTTCTTATTAAAGCCCCCGCAACATCCGAGTGGATCTACTCGAGCTGTTGTCAACCAATTCAGTTACGCAGACCGCATGCAGAAGCCGTGCTCAGAACAGGACATCGCTTTCATTCATATTGAGATCGTGGCCGGACAGGACGCAGTGGAAACCGTTCTTTCTTCAAAAAGAAGCAGTAAGTATAATAATCGTTATTTAAAGTCACAGAGTTTGAGGGTGAATGATGCACACAGTAATATACCCGACTGTTCTGAAGACTTGCTTCCGCTCTGCTGGAGCTTTTGATCTGCAGCTTTGAAGCGAACGAGAAATAGACTACTCACTCGATCGCTTATCTACGGCTTGCGTTTTCTTCCTCACGCTTCCAAAACGGCTATAGTTTCTTTCGTTCGGTTTTTCAACTAAATTCCCAGCTAAGCTGAGGCAGACTTGGAACAAGCCTTACCCAGCTTGTGTATGGCCCAGTAAGGGCCATATACTCGTAGTTGTACTGGTGAGTTGTGTTTGGTGTTCCCCGCTTTATGTACCAAATTTGAAAACAACAACAGATGGTTGTTACCTGCTTACTGCAGTTATCACGAGAAGTTCATTCACTTTATCATTATATTTTGCCGTATACTGACAGGTCTTTACTCTATGGTGGAAAATATGCAAACACGTGAGATTATATGATGGTGGCCGGGGCAATTAAGTATATCACAAATGGCTTTAAAATCTTTCAGTTGAATTTTTCAGTTGAACTTTTCAGTTAAGATAGTTTTAGAAAAAAGGCTCGGTCACTTTCTTTTTAATTTCTCGTTATACAGATAGGAAAATATTGTCAACACATTAAAGCTGTTCGTTAAGAAGTCGCGTGATTGCAACGTCCTATACTTCCTTTGATTAAAAGGCGTTTTACATTAAACTCGATGTCGTTACAGACTTGACAGTCTCTAGACTCTGTTTAAAACTGAACTGATATTTTCGCCTAATTTTTTTCCAGCATGCGGCAATTAATTAGAATGACAAGGCTGACTAACCGCTTCATAACGTTAGCCTCCTGAGACTTCTCTAAAGAACAAACTAGAATATATGTGGTAAAATTTTTATGAACTATAAATATACAGCGAGCTGCGTTCGAGAAGTTTCAATGTTATAAATGACGGAAAAGGTGGGTTAGCCGGGGTTTGATGATATGGTACTTGGGCTTTAGCTTATCTTTCAATTTTGGCATCCTGAGTTTCGAATTGAAACAGTACTGATTAATCGCAAATACAACCATGTGCGTTTCGTTCTCTCAACTTTTGCCGTTTTCGTACGGGAAAGATATCAACATCTTAACGATAGACAGTGTGCAATAAATAATTTCCATTGAGTTTATCCGTAAAGGATTCTGTAGCACTGAGGTTCAAGTGAATGATGATTGGGGGCGTAGACAAATAGAATAGTCTTAGGGAAAGTATAAAGAGTGATTGGAAAAGTATAAATATTGATTGTGAATGCAGAACTCATGAAGACCGGCAATCTTGTGTTACAGACTGTTAAGATAAAATGGAAAGGGTATTTTCTACTTTATACAGGATGTTTCGAGTGTAGGTCTCTTTGCCAAACTAGTTTTGCGGTAGGTGCAGCTGCCTAAAAAGCTCATTAGACTTGATATTTCTACTTTTCACAAACAAGTGTAATTAATGAGATCGCTTGAAATATATATTAATATTTCTATATAAATTGAAGCGTTCCATTTTTGAAGCATCCTGTACACTAGTTTGTCATCAGCTTGTATATGAATCCAGTAGCTACTACTTAAAACTTGTCATTGACACTGTGCCATCATTATATTGTACTATGCATGTATAATGTGTTATTTACTATAGTGTTCATTGCGAACTATGTCTGATGCACACCGTTATCACCACAAATGATGTACACTATGCTATAGCCGAAAGTGTCATCTGTCCAAGACATTCTACAGACTATACATTTTAGTTCTACCAAATAATTAATTTAAGGAGCATACATTTCCGTTTTTGGTGTAAACTTTGACTTCGTTAGGTCGCGAAGTTGGTCTTTCATACATTGGTATCTTTGTTTTCACGATATTGGTTTTTGCTTCGGAAAACGCGAGAACACCTGTAGACATTTCCAATAAGATACCATTGGCCATTGCGTGCTAAAAATGCAAGAAAGAATTTCCTTGCTCACTTCCGTAATCAGAAACAATAGTTTGCCAATATAAGGCCGGAACGTCTTGTGGTGTTTTTGAATTCTGCTTCCTAAAGAAATACATTAAATGTTGGCTAGTTATATCTCAAAAAAAACCCTTTCAAGTTTTTATAAGCATTTTCTTCATACGACCTGCATTGAATGACATGATTCGAATTTTTTAAAGTTAATATGCATAATGATTTTATCGTGTTTCAAAATGGACGATAATTTCTTCCGTAGTAGATGATCTAATAAAGGGCTATGGCTCTTTAACTAAAGTTAAACCTCTCTATTGCGGATATCGAGGAGGCAGAGCCAACTTTCGTATTATTTGGTGTCCGTATTAGAGAGGTATACTGATGTAAATCAACCGTGGCACAGAATAAAAGTCCATGCAGAAGGTTCACTTGCGTCGGAGGCTTTAAAGTTTCTGTCCTCGCGCATGTAGCATTACGCATGCCGCATGCCGGCCCCATTTTTTGGGCGAGTCAATGACATTTTGTGGCCAATAAACGCGCTGTACTGGCTCGCTGCTCCGCCTTCTGACGCTGCATTTTCTTGCATAAAAAAGCGAAGACACGTTGCATCACCGAGTGGATCTTCTGCCACACAGCTAAAAGTTATGAGCCTGCGGTAAAGCAGGATGCAACAACGTGTGCTGCACGTGTTCTTATAGTTGTCATCAATATTGAACAATATTGTTTATTTTTTATCGGGTGTAACAATGCTGAACAATATTGTTAATAGCTGTGAACAAGAGGTGCAGCACAACATTGCTCCATCCTGTTCTTATCAACATCGCAACTAGATATTGATTTCTACGCGTGTACTGATCTTTATCTGTGACCGCGGTATTACGACGTAATAATATTTGAAAGGGTTGCACCGAGGATGGTGTCCGCATTAGAGAATACGTTTCTGAATGAGAGGGTGTTTGTATTCGAGAGAGCTGTGTCTATATATTAGAGAGAGCTCTAATATAGAAAGAATTGTCTGTATTAAAGAGATATTAGTGTTAGAAAGATAGGGTTGTACATATAAGAAAGTGTGTATCCGTGGTTAAAGAGAGAGGTTTCTTTATTAGGGAAAGTTGCATTTATTACAGAGAGGAACTAAAGAGAGATATTGATGTTAGAAAGAAAGGGGTTTACATATGAGAGAGTGTGTATCCGTGATTAAAGAAAGCGGTTTCTTTATTTGGGAAAGTTGTACTTATTAGGGAGAGGTATCTGCGGTTGCCGGAAAGAGTTGTCTTTGGTGGATAGAAATCCGCACTGAGTGGTTCGTACACTTATATATATAAATATATACAGAGTGTTGGAAATAAAATGCCAATTTCGATGGTGTTTGATTAGTTTTAATTTTTTCATTTTTGTGGCGCTCTTATATTTCCTAAAACTGTACGAATGCCAGTTAAAACAAGTTTCAAAACTTTGTTTCAATATAGGATATTTACAAATGAATATGTTTTTGAATATCATCTTTTGTTATCACTGACATGGATCTGTATCTTTTACACATCACTGTATAGGCACTTCAGTTATATAGTACTGCGTCATTCTATGAAATTTATCTATTTTTGCTATCTTGAGTAATCTTTGCGCGCAATATTCGTGTGGTTTGGCGATCAACTAAACAATATTCTGAATCTACGAAAACATTCAGAATCGATCGACGTAGACAAGTTTTATTTCTTAGTTTAGCTCTAGTAATTATTTTTTTAAACATCAATCCATTGTATACTTTTTACACGCTCAGCGACAAATGCATGATGCTGTTGGTAATCGACTCAGTTGTTCACACACAAAAAGTTGAACGTCAAGAAGTCAGTCTCAAAAACATCCGAAAACGCGTGCAAGTGAGGATATAACCCCTCACACAATTTTTTTTCAATTTAGAAAAACATGGGCTCATTAAGTATTAATTTATGTGTAAACATCTATGAATTTATCTCGCAGAAGTTCTAAAAACTTTGAAAGTTTGGAAATTGTTTTTGCAAAATATAGAAAATTGATTTTAATTCTATTTGTGGCCCATTTCAAACGTCGCATGAGCGCATGAAAGCTTTACAACGGACCTGACTTTAGAATTCCAGAATAATTCAGAGCTCACGATTGTTCTTTCTGTTTCTGACATCACGTATACGTGTTGCATGATGAAAATAGATAGCTAGATTATTCATTACAAATACAGGTGCCAAGTGTATATATATTCGAAAACATTGCATTTATGCTAATGTGTCCGAATGATAGTGGGCTGAATGTTATACATTCTATATATGAGAGCGTTTTGTTGGCCACTTGTCAGTACTAGTTAGTATAACTGTCGAACTGGTGTAATTGTACTAATCGTGTGTTGTTGAACCGCTTTTCGTTGAACATGGGATGTAGCTATACCTATTGAGTGTGAACTGTGAAAGGGCATGAGAAATCTGTGATTATCTAATAGAAAAAACACAGGTATTTAACTTCTACAAAAAAATTTGTATTATCTTTGGTGTACATTTGCCCGAATGTATTAGTAGTTCTGCTGTTACTCTACCTACATCAGTGGCATTGCCACTGCGATTACCATTTTCCTTTACAATCACAATTACAACTTATAGTTAGCTATAGCATCACAGTTAATGGATTTAGGTGACATGTGACTCCGATACTGACCATGCATGGTGAAGGCTTTCTTTTTTCGTATAGTCGAGGAACAATCCTCCACACTGATTTATGAGCAATTCAGATTACTTAATGAACAGACTAGATAAAACGTCCGCATGATTAATATGTGCAGTCACGTCTGATTATAGCCTTGGGGCCATCAGGCCTGAATTAGACTACGCATTTTCGTCGCATATAATTCATCGAATATAATGTAAAAAAAATTGTCTCGATACTTCAACGTTCAATCGCGTACCCAAAACAATTAACACAGCTTTGATATGCTACGTGGTTAAACTTGACCCAGGCCTACGTGGGAAAGACGGCGTTGTATATTCAATGCGATGAGTTGAATTCGACGTAAATTAAGCGTCTAAATCAGGACGTAGTTTCTCAACGTTTTTGAGTCACAATAAATACCACAAAACAGGATTTTTACAATAATGCTGATTTAAACTCATTGAGTTTGAAAACGCTTGTTGAAAACGTTTTGTTTGAATAAGACAGGTGGAGTGAAATGAATGCAAAACTTAAGACGTTTTTAAATAGATTTTTGTATAAACAAAGGTTTAATAAATTGTTTCTACATTTTTTCAGGAATCTTTGAAAATGGCTTCTCCCTCGGAAAGTTGGATTTCACGTGTGATCATAGCTCTGATTGGTGTCGCTGCGATTCTTGGGAATGCTCTTGTGCTTTGGGTATTTTTCAGGAGACGAAATAAGTCTGTGAAAACCGCATTCGATATATTCATCATTAACCTGGCAGTATCAGACTTCCTGGCTGGTATCTTTATCTTGTTCGGTCGTTTTGTCTTCCAACCAAAGATACCAAATAACTACGCAGGAGCAATGGTCTATTGTAATCTATTGTGGGGCGGTTACATTCTGTTCGGTCTTGGCTACGTGTCTGTGTACACATGTTTAGTACTGACAATCGAACGCTGGATGGCAGTAGTAAAGCCACATTTTTATCGTCGGGTCAAAGTTAAGCACGCTATATGCACCATCATTCTCGTGTGGTTCTTTGCTTTCCTCCTCAACGCGACGGTATTTTTCAGCGTCAAAGCAGATTTTGACAGGCGATGCTGTTACTGGGTGGACCCGAAAACAGGCAGAGGTTTTTTTGCCTTCGTCGAAATCAGTTTTTCTAGCGTGGTACCTTTCTCTCTGATAATCATTCTCTACGCACACATCTTCTACAGAGTACGCGAAATGAAAAGCACGAAGGGAGGTAGAGAATTGGACTTCAAGCGAAGGCTAACGATAATCGCCCTAGCAGCTTCAGTTGCTTTGATCGTTGGCTGGCTGCCGACCAAGATTAGCTACATGTTGCGTTACACGAGCGTTGGTGGGAAACATCTCTCGAGTGTTGCTCATTTGATCTTCATAATGCTCGCCTTGAGCAACAGCTGCATAAACCCGATCCTTTATGGAATATACAGTTCGAAGTTCAGAGATGAGTATAAGGAAGTTCTTAGTGAAATGATATGTAAACTTACAAGTTGCATTGATGATGAACCAGAAGAGCTTACAGATATGACAAGTGACACAGCTTAACGCAACTAAAAGAGTGAACAAATTCATTGTATTAATCAGTATCCGTGCGTGGCATGTTATATTCGCAACATTAGTGTTAATGTTGTTATAAAATGGATGAAGTATCGGGCATTTCGAGTTTGGGCGGTTGACGACATACATGGTTTGCTGCATCTTCTGCAGTCCCCCACTGGACATCGTTTGCAACTTTCCCTAGGTCCTTCAAGACTTTGGGAGGAGGTAGATACATTTAGGTTGTTCATATGGGTAGTTATATTTTAGGGATGTGGTTTAGTATCTTTCTCGCTGTAAATAGATTTATCTTAAGCAATAATTTTGAGTTTTTGACTTGTTTTGCGATAAATCTTTCGAAAGTGCTTCTGCATGGTATTTAGTTCATCCCATTTTGTCATGAATCTAAGAAATAAAAAAGAGTAAACAAAATAAAGAGTACATATAAACGGAGAAATTGAAAGATTAGCACTGGGACGAAGACAAAATGTAAATAGTAAGTGAATACATAAACGTGAATTTAATTGGAAATAGTAATCCCAACAGTAAAACGCGAAAGACAACGAAGAAATAAGGAGTTAGCTAACCAACTGTGGAGAAAATATAAAAAGTAAACAGAGCAATGACACGAATAAAAATCATAAACGAAGTGAAAAAATAGTTCACAAAAAACATGGGAAAAAGTCGCAAACACTAGTCGAAAGCGAGAATTGAAAAATAATGAAGAAGTGATCGAAGAAATTATATAGGAAAGCGTATAATTTCGAAAATGCGCCTAGAAAGAATAGGAAAACGGATAGGATGAGAAAAATCAGTGTAACATTTTACTAGCTATAGAAGAATTAGAACAATAAAGAAATTAACAAATGCATTTCAACTTTATACATATTGCCTATTGGTCGTGAAGAGCCTAATTCTCTATGTATATACATGTTCGTTATGTTTATATATTTATGTTAAAATCTCCTTTATCACGACACGTGAGACCTTGTAGCTAATAGAGTTTACTATCTAAGACGCCGTACGGCTCGACGACGCAACATCAACTTTGCTGAAAAAGTAGTGCTGGGCACTATAGTAAAGACTAAACTGAGAGTTTACGATCTATAAGACGCCGTACGGCTAAACGACGCGGCGGCGATCATCTTACTGAATAATTTGTGTCAAGCAATGCTAAGCACTGTAATAAAGACTTAAAGCCTTTCAGAATAACCTTGTAACAAATAAATTGAAGGGAAACGATGCAATATTTGTTATTAAGTTGACATTATGGCTTAACCATTCTAACGTCCCGAAGCTTCCACGTCCCCACAAAGCCGTGAAAATGCTTAATTTGCCGGCGTGTTCATTTGTGTCACTACGCGGTTGCAAATCCTCTTGGGCCTTCTTGAGATTATAAATTATATACGCTTAGCTTTCGCGTCGTTAGTAAACTCCTACCGTCCTCTGTGCTAACAGCGAGCAGGCGACGTTCTTCTTATCACCAACGTCGTGTGTACAGAATTTGAACGGTATTGATTGCGTCAGCCATTTTTGTTTGAACGGTAAGTATGTTTGTTTCATCCTACAGATTTTAAACAAAAACGGCTGACAAAATGTCACGCCATCTGTAAAGTTTGTGATAACGGTAGCGTTGCCTGCTTAAGCTAGCCAATATTATTCTGACGTCCTCCCCCCTTCTCATCGAAAAGGTGCGCAACCAGGGGTAAGTCTTGAGCACCTGCGTCAACCTAGGCATTCGATATCAACGCAAGTACAAGTTTGCTCGCGTAATGCCCGCCTTTTCGTAGATTGTCTGCTTAAAAGCGAGGAAATTGGAGAAAAGATCTTTCTAACTCACAGAATTGGTGAAGTTCAGAACTTCAGCTAAACCTAAAAAGATCACAAAGTTTTTTTCAATATTATAAACAGTAAGTGATATAAGCTAGTTTCATTTATTTACACTACGTGAATATAATTATATAATTCTTAAAAAACCACGCACGTAGTATTGATTTTTTTATATCTTGATCATTACTACTTCAACGTTTTTTACTTATTTGTAGGATACAATGCAGTAAACAACTGCATATCAGAGTTGAATTGATGAAGGCATTAATACGGTTCGCAATTGTGGTACTCGCATTTTAGCAGAGTAGTATAGCCGCCCAGTATAGAACTATGACATCGTTTCGTTAAAAACAATTTTCATAAGAAATGCCAACATGCGTTCAAAACTGCCTCAATTTTTTGCGCTTAATATAAACAAAATAGGACTTGTTTCATTTCGTTTCCTTGAGAAATACTTTGTAATTAATATTTGTTAATATCCCACGTTGAGCAGCGAAAACATTATAAGAGTAATTCATAGATTTATTGTAGCCTTGCAGTATATATTCAGCGAGATGTTAACTTGATTGGAGAACTTCATATCGTCTTCTGGAAGAACATTTCAGTAATTAATGCCATAGTTCAGTCTGCCGGTTCAGGAATTCTAATTTTAATAGACAACACACTCATATTGTTTCCTGACTGTAAAATTTGTTTGGTTAAAAGTATGCATTTTTAAAAATTAACAAGATATCAGAGGTACTATAGATGTACTTGAATTCAATTACATTGGCCACTAAAGTAATTTATACGCACGCAACGTTTGCTGTATAAACTATATAATCATGTCTTGACAATGAATGGATATAGACGATATCTCTATAATTTTGTGGCCAAGTTGGTTATTTGAAATATACTTGCACAGAGTAAGTAACGAGAAAATACTTAAAGAGTGCATAACTCCGCCGATTTGTTTCGCTTAGCCGTCTTACTCTGTTTTTTCCTTTGCATGAACAGTTTTTTTTATTAGAATATTAGAATATAAAGAGGATATTAGAATATTAGAATATGAAGAGGATCTACTTTGTTAATTTCTATGCTCACATACTTATGTCACGCACATACATGTATTTTAGGATACTGCCCCGGGAATATAACTACACCGTACACAGCCTTATGATGCAGTTATGATTTAGGTCTTCATATATGCTTCACATGCTAAATGATGAATAAGGACATTATTATTCTTTAAAAATAATTCAAGAGTTTTAATTGGCACAGAGCTATCGGCGAGATCGTCATCTGCACTCGGCTAGCCAGCACTCGGCAGTTGGCCAAAATTAAAGTTGTGACATCACCGTGAGACAATAAAATTGATTATACCGCGTTTCACGTAATTTCGAGAAATATTTCGTGATAAAATGAAAATCATGGTACGTTTCATTTTCGGCGATTTGGCGTCTTCTTGTCTACAGTGCAAGGAATTATATAAAACTTTGCCCGAGTTATGTACATTTTTACAAATTGATAAAACAATTATTGAATCCACTTCTCATAGGATATTGAGGAATTATTTTGTGTTGTGTAGCCGAAAGCAAACCCAAATCTTAAGCCTGGTTCTCATGGATCACTAATATAGTCGGAGACGCTCCTGGGAGTTTTGTTGTTCACCATCGGAGAAAAAAATTATTTCAAAAAGATTTCACGAATCAGGGTTCAAGGACGATGAACGTCGCCGGTCAGCAGCGAGATATGAGAACCATGCAGGCTTTAGTAACTCTTCGTACCGCACTGCACCCCAATAATAATTGTTTATAATATCAAGGAGATAATATAAAGCTGCTCATGTAAGATAGGTCTGGGGTTTTTAGCCCATGCATGCAATTCTCAACCCAGTTCTGTACCAATATTGATGGCAAGCCCGTTCATTATTTTGCCAACTTAAAAACACATAGACAGATATACAGATTGCATGGTATGTGGACACAACAAAGATGAAAACATTACCTTTTAAAGAGGTGAAAACGAAGCATGGCATGCTGGGGTACATTGTCGCTAACGAATTGACACATTGTTTTTTATTGATATAGACAACTGCAACATTCATTGAAGAAATAATGAGTGCTGCTTCGGAAAACTGGGTGTCTCGATGCGTATTCACTCTTATTGCAATCGCAGCCATTTTTGGAAATAGTTTGGTCCTCTGCTGTTACTTGAAAAAACGAAAGCGATCCAGCATAACACCTTTTGATATTTTCATCATCAATCTCGCCATTTCTGACGTCCTCGCCGGAATCTTTCTACTCTTCAATCGGTTTCTTTACCTACCATCCATGCCAAAGGCCGAACCTTATGCCTACATATTTTGTACTATTTTGTGGGGAGGATACATACTTTTTGGACTCGGTTACGTGTCAGTATACACTTGCCTATCTCTTACGATTGAGCGCTGGTTAGCAGTAGTGAAGCCACACATCTATCAGCGTATCAAGACAAAGCACGTTGTAATATCAATCATGCTTGTATGGCTTTGGTCTTTCTTTATAAATTCAACCGTATTCATCAGCATTGACGAAAATTTTGAGGCGGGAAAATGTGAGTGGGGAGAGCCAAAATTTGGAAAAATACCCTTCCCGTTCTTCGAGATGAGCTTTTCGTGCATCCTTCCATTTTCGATTATAATATTCCTGTATGCTCATATTGTGTATAAGATAAGACGAATGGAGAGATTCTTAAAGCAGTCCAAACATGAATACAAAAGACGAATAACAATCATAGGGCTTGCAGCTTCAACTGCTTTGGTGGTAGGCTGGACACCCGTTAAAGTTAGCTTCATGTTACGTTATACTAGTGTCGGAGGTAAACATCTTCAAGGAACACTTCATCTCATCTTTACAATGCTTGCGTTGAGCAATAGTTTCGTCAATCCAATACTCTACGGAATTTACAGTTCAAAATTTAGAGATGAGTATAAAGAGATGATCCTTGGATTCTTAAGTCGAAGATCTCACCGCCAAATCAAGAAAAAACGTCGAGAAAAAAGCACGACAAGAAATCTAATTGAAGTATAATGATATATAATACGAATTAATAGTTAACTCAATTGAAGATCTTATGAGTCAAACTTGAATAAGGATTATTTTACTTTTATGTATTAAATTTTAGTTAGTAAGGACTATTAGTTTTAACAATGTATGTGCTTCGAATGGAGTCCACAAAACGCTGTCTATTCTAGCGGTTGCAAAATTTTCAATACACTTAATTCTCTGTAGTTTGATCATGTAATATTATTAAATCCATAGTCGTAATTGTAGTATAACTGAGTTTATTCATGAAAAGTATAATTTAGCAAAATTTCGGGGCCCTTGCAGAAAGATTCTTTCTGAAGATACCGTTAGCACTGGGGCATATAGCTATATAATGACTTTAGCGCTAAGATACGCTTGAAGTGGAGATCGAGCGGCCTTAACTGAATTTCGGTTTCGTCGTAATATGATTTGAAACAATATCATAGACTAGTTCTACTTAAAGTATTGACAACAAAAAGTTGTCTTTCTCGCCAGCCTTTTTGTTATCGTAGCATTCGAGCAGAACAACAACGCGGCATAGCCGCTGCGTGTTCCAATATGGCTTGCCCAACTATATTTCTATAACTATTGAACGATTTAAAAGCGTCTTTTTATCACTAGTTATCCCTAGTCCGGTAATGCAGACAGTATAACGAAATACAGGTCTTATCATTGTTGATTTGCTTAATCATTTTAAGGCCGGTTTACACTGTCAAAGTTTCTGTGATCAAAGCAGGAAGTTTTCACCGGGAAATCCTATGTTCTGAAAAATTTGTAAGAAGTATCAGAGTGAAGTAGTTCATTGTTGAGCAATGCATTAGTTCCTTTAAAAATTTTTAGCAAATCCTTCAAAACGTAGGATTACCTGTCCGAAATTCCCACTTTGATCACAGAAACTTTGGCAGTGTAAACCGGGCCTTAGTTTATTTGCATGTAAGATTTATAATTGTAAACCATTCTTGTGCAGTGTCTTGTTTGCGTCGCCGGTAAATGTCATTAGCTGAACGAAAAATTTTTTGTACGTCATAATTATGATGCATGTGAGCAAGTTTAACTTTAGGTCAGTCTTCTGGGGGTTGTTTAATACGCCATCTTTCCTGCTCCAAATGCCAGTGTGAAATTGAATGTGAGTGAAAAGTATTTCTTCGCGGGCGAGAATTGAAAGATACTGAGAACGTTATCAGATCCTCGGGCAAAGCATATCAAATCCCCAACTAACCGTTGAAGCCTGGTAAACAATAGTCTTTCCCTTTGTGGAATTGAAAAGCTTAGTACTAGGCGTGAAGGAGAATGCGAAGGACTGTTCAGCGATACAATGGATAATCCTTATCACAAATTAGCCCAACTACCACCAAAACAGGCATCCGACAACAATAATATTATGAAACAGTCCTGAACTTTCGTTGACATTACTACGAAAACTAACAGATTTTTGAACACTTCTATTTCATCGTCGATCATAGCCAAATTTTAGTCAAAGTTGTCTATATTCTTAAATGCCAATTACATAGCCTTTTCAGAGTTTGAAATATGCAGTGAATGTATATTCAATTTTTTCAAACCTAAGTAATCTTACAAGCTATGCAACCTATGTAAGGTGTTAGTTTTAATTGAATAAACTGTCTGTCATCATCTATCGCGTCTATCAAAATCTAGGATTCAGCCAATCACCAACGGAACAACTATCAATACAACTCCTAGACGTAGCCATGAATAATGGCACTCGATTCACAAAGAATGGGCAGAGCCAGCACTTCTAGGAAGCACCTTTTGCGTTGTCGCCACTACTACTGGTACACACGTGAACATTACATGAACTACATGAATATGGCTAACCGCGTGACTGTGTAAAATGATACAAATGTATATGCGCGCAGCCTGCTCGGCTACCAGCTATAAGCTAGTTTGTGATTACACTGCACGCGGCACCGTATTACCTACTTAGTGATGATTTTGGAAGAGTTGTTTGGATGTTTTGTGTCTATTGGTTCCAGTTTAATAACTCCAGCACCGCCAATATCCCAAGAAGATCTAAACAAGTTGGTATCTGATAAAGTAAACATTGAAGAGGAAGTGAGAGGCACCTTCGTACATCGCGAGTATGAGGAAGAAGCAGAGACCGAAGACGTGCCTTCCATTCAACCTAAACTACGTTCCAAACGAAATATATTTCTGCAGTCGTTTCTCCGAAGTTGCGATGCAAATATAGGGTTGGTAACAGCGGTCGTTTTCATTTTGGGTGTTCTGGCTGTTGCACTTGTCTATGTGGATTTGAATGTGACTGACGTGTGTATAGAATGGATGCGTGGTAATTTCAGCGTTCCGTCGAATGTTCGAATGCTGCACATCGTTGGGCTTTCGATCCAGTTGCTGCCGCTATTCGCATGGTTTCCAGCATGCATCCTTATGTTGTGGGGTTTCAAAGAGTTCAAGGAGAATTATCTAACGCGTCTGTGCGTGTGTCAGTTGGTATGGGGTACCATATCTTGCGTATATAAAATATTTGTGTATAATGAAATGAAGCCAGCCAATCATGCTTACAACGTGTACAGGCAAGTATAACTTAGTTAGAATACCATGGTGATGTGATCAGCTAGTTGTTTGAGGATGAAGTAATCTGAGGAAAATGCAATGCACGAATAGCTTTTCTTGGAATTTGCTATATGTCGGCTAATTTCATATTTCCCTGAAAATATACAGGTGAATTGCACGAATATACTTATTGGAGAATGAAACAGACTGACTTAGGTTTAGAGACACTCAAACCTCTATATTTCAAACCTCGAGATGGTCTTTGAAACTTCCATTCATGACGGATCAATGGGTACAGAAGGGCGCAATCTTTTTACCAGAGCTATTTCCTTGATTTGGATTACTGAAATTAGCTTTGGGAGCGAGGCTGGGAATGGGCAGAGCCAAATGATATGTCTGTATTAGAGGGATGTACGTAGTTACAGTAGCTTGGTGTCATAAAGCTACTTTCAGAAACCCCCACGCTTTAGAGAGGTCTCCATATTGGAGAGGTGTTCGTAGTGGCCGTATTGATGGATTCGTCAGTATCTTAATGCTATTCCAGCAAACTTGAGCATTATAAAGTTAACTGGTGACTGGTGCAGTGGCTGGTTGCCGACTTGCTGTGTTGTTTTGCCATTGTCGTTTCTAACTTGCATGGTTGCTTTGTTTTTTAGATTCGTCAACCATTTCTTATTTGTGTTTTCTTTGATATGTTGTGCGTATCTTGCCGCTCGTAAATACAAACAAATTAACGTGGAAACCTCTTACGGGTCATTCCGTATTTTTTTCATCGTTTCCTTCACTATATTGGCGTCTTGTCTGCTTGCCTATGTCAACACCTATCTGATCATCAAATATTTCAGAGAGACAGAAAACAAACTGACAAAGGCTGTAATCGCCACGCTAACACCCGGCACAATATTTCCTGTGACCGCGATCGCTAAATGGCTTGTGATCCGAAAAGCAGCGGAGATCGTTTACCCTGACCGTGCATTTGTATTGGTGTATTGCCTGCGCGGGGCGTCAAAAGTATTGTACCGAACTATGCAAGCCGATTTTCAAAACATCTGGCTTTTTATTGGCTTGTCACTGTTACACGGAGTCTCAAACGTTCTGAGCAAGGCAACTCTTAAATTTCGCATAAAAATTTGGAAATCTCTTATCAGTCATTGGAACAAGACGTGTTGCAGGCCAAAATTAGAAATTCTACCTTTGAATTCACCGCGTATTCGGCGATTGAACGCAGATCTGGAAATTCAGAATATCTTATTCGAGTACACTACTGTCATCTTAAGTCAGGCGTATTTGGTTTGTTATTTAGTTACCAGCTTCTACGTCTCAACTTGGCAAATTATAAAAGATTCACTATCTCGGATAGCGATAAGTTTGGCCATAGATTTCTTGTTCAACATAATTTCAGTTTTCATTCAGCTTCACTTTTATGACATTCCCGTGCGAAAAGTCTGGCTGAAACACTGGCAGCGCCACGTGCTGGTGAACGCAGTGATTATTGTGCTCATAGTATCATATTTTGGTCCATCGTTGATCAGTGTATTTGGAAGTCACAAATACAGCTACAAGCTTAGAAACTGTTCTTCAATATTTTTGGCTTAATTGGCAAGTTTCTTACTCTGGCTCAATGGAAAGACCATTATAAAAACACTGACGATGATTTTCCAGTGGAATGTAGCAGATTTTGCCAAAGCTTTGGCCGAGAAACCAGTAGTAGGGTTGGGAATGTCGGTTCGCCGAAGCAGGAATCAGAAGGCAATCAAAGAACTAATACAACTTTCCTGTTCCAACTGCCAGTGTAAAACTTTATAGTGAGATTGTCGAATTAAAGAGTGTTTTGCGTTTAAATTTGTGGCTATACTCAGTATTAAAAGATCCCAAGAAAGTTATTTAGTCCTCGCGTTTATCCCCAATACAAGCCTCGTGACATATGTCGAAAGAGCTCTTTTAAGTTTCTGTCGAACACAACCACGCTTCTAAGGCCGGTTGTTCGACAGTTGGATAGGGCTATCCATCAGATAGTGAGTGTTTAACGTTCATAAAACTGGAGAAAAAACACCAAAACTTCTATTTAGGTCAACGACACAAAAATTACAGACTTTAATTTGAAGATATTGAGCGTAATTTTTTGCTATAACGATCAATGGATAATTTAACAAAGGCTACAAAAAATCCTTATCCAGTGGACAGTACTATCGATATTTCGAACAACCGGCCCCTGTTGGCCTTATTGTCTTACTATCGATATTTTTTTCGGCGTCGCCATTCGTATGTCGACGAATGGAAAATCTCAAGTTCCCTCAAATCAGAAATGAACAAACCTTGCAACGCAGCATACACATTCTCATCGCTCTACGACACTTGATTCGTCCAATGGAAAACTTGGAAAGTCTATCACACTCTGCCAGCTCTTGTTTGCATTTTCCCTGAAAGTAAGTTGGAGAAATGAGGTTGACGACAAGAGCTTTGCGACGTTGGCAACGCACGAGGATAGGCTTCAAGTGTTGTCGGCGGTTATTCCCGCTCCAGTTGCAGGAACTGACAAAATACCGATAGTTTGTTTTTTGCAGTCTCATCGATGAGTTAGCATGATCGACATATGAGAACTGGACCCAGCCGATCATGGGGAGAACCGCAGGCTTGTCTATACCTTGGCCATCAGAGCTAGTAAATACTTACAAAGCACTGACGTGGTTTCACTGTATGAGTTCTGGGTTCCAAATCTCGCTAGAGAAAATAGAAAAACTATTCTTGAAAACTGCCAGCCGCGAGAACGCATATTTGTTGAAAAGTATATCAGGGTATAATAGACTATAGTAAAAAGATTGCGGCATGTCAATTCTACCGTGATCCTTTGTGGGAAATAATTTTTATATGTGAAAAAATACGACAGGCCAAATCGCCTTGAATCAGCAACGTTGTCTACCAGAAAACTAATCGTCTATAGTTTGATACTGTTCAGGCAACCAAAATTTCGTAACTGTCACTTTAAACGATTTTGAACCGCAAAGGATTCTGGTGAAATCGACAAGCCGTCATATTCTTTTTTATAATGGTGGATTCCTAGTGGCATGCAATGAGGAATACATAAGACTGAAGCGAAAAACTAACGCTATAATTCCATGAAACAAAACTCATTTAAACCTTGCATTTCATGCCGCAAAGTGCCATCTGCCTCAGGCACATGAAACCTCTCTTTCCATCACCGAGGCATTCCAACAATTGCTCTGAGCAGTTTTTCTAGTAAACACAAGAGTAGAAGAATAACCCTACAAAGCCACAGAATACGATGGTGAAATCGATGGAAATACGATGGAAAATCCTTTAAAAGCATTCTTTCACACTGACGTGCATATGTAGCATAATGACTGTTCACTAATTGTAAACGAGGCAAGATTTGGTTGTGAAGACGAACGGGAACTTTCGCTACTGATGCTCGGTTCAGCTCAAATCACAATGAAAATATAGCAGATAATTCAAGTCAAACTCGCCCATAATCAACTGCCATTTATCTAACCTATAATGGAACGAAACGAAACGAATGATCGAACGAAATTACGTAGACGTCAATAAAGTCTGTGGCCTATTTATTGGCATGAGCTTGGCATTACCGGTAAAATCATCTGGTCAATTAGCCTAACAGAGTAAAATAATAATGAATATGGAGCACTGCGCAGCATTGCGCTGCTCGACTGGTGAACAGTCACGAAAATGGTACATAACTATTGTGCAATCTGCTTTTACAGAATATGAAATATAGGATGAACCTACCCGGCACTCTTGCATAGGAAGACTGGCATTTCTGGAGCAGTTCTGTAATAGAGGAAAAGCTCTGGTATTGTACGTAATCGATAATAACCTTATATATTTTTTGAACTTTAAAGGCTGGTTGTTATTTTGTCATTAACTGTCGTAAAGATAGAGTCATGAGTGATCTTTCTAAACAGCCGAATTAGAATAGTTTCCAACAATTATTAGCAAAGCAATTATTGATCAATAGTATGTTCCTTTTCTTTGAGATTTACTGCTAAGAAGATAGAATGTCTTGGCCGTAGAGATATAGGGTGACTCTTCGTATTACGAGCATATGAAAACTGAGATGAAAACAGCCTTAATAAGACGCAGTTTTTGAAAATGAGCGTCATTCTACTGATTTTGAGTATATGTATTATACATAACCCAACACGTTTATTATAAAGCTTAACTCATTCTTAACAAACTTGAATAGTAAACACAAGAGGTTAACATTAATGGTCAATGGTCAACTCAGTTCTATTTCCCCCTCAAACGTCATCCTTGCATAATTTTTTTTCCAAAATTTTTTTTCCAAAATTTTTTCCAAAATTTTCCATAATTTTTTCCAAAATTACATAAGTTACCCAATCTATATTTCGAACCAAACTGAAATATCTCAAAACCAAGACATAGAAAAACAGTTGGGGTGTAAATTAAGGATGAGCTCTTAAAGTATTGTTTTTCTCTTGCCATTTGCCAGTGTGGTATTTTCACGCGAACTTGTATGCGGTGAACTCACCATGCGACATTTCTCAAAACAATCTTTGAATTCCAGGAAACACTCTTCTCGAGATGAATTGGTGCTTCTCAAGCATTTCATCAAAGGGAAAACACAACGTTTCTGTAAAGTTCATAAAACACTACACCTTTTCCAGGTCGTTTTCAGGAACTTTGAGATAAAATTCAAATATTTGTAGATAATATTCAGTTTAGACAAATGAATTTCAGTCGGTTATAACTGATATTCATATATTTCAAATCAAATTCATATTTTTCCGAATTATC
>JAODVM010260815.1:0-12525 GCA_025400095.1 Phenganax marumi | reverse complement strand
AGGATAAATTATTGACTAGCGAAATATAGCGCCAAAATGCATCGATCCTTGAGAATTCAGTTCGTTAAAATGGTTTCCTTGTAAAATTGAATCAATTTGATCAATATACTTTGAAGAAAATTGAAAGGAAATAGTTTCGGAAAGCGGCAGTTTTGTCTGAAATAACCGTGAAACTGCCCCTTAAAGATGTAATTTTGTTTATGAGAAAGCTCATCTCAAGCCCTACAATCATTTTTTCTGCTTTTTAAAGCAATCAGAGCACTCCTTCAAGGTGAAAATTGAAGTTAAAAGTTTGCACTCAAGAACGTTTCGCTTCCACTGTCACGATAAAAAAAAAACATTTTTCCACAACATCTTCGCGAATTTAAGTGTTGTTTTCGGCCTAAATCGATTAACAGACGCGCGTTATTTTACAGACAGACTCTTTGGTCTTTCTTTGTCCTAGAAAATTAGAATTTCTAATGTTTTGAACCCTGTCTGCGTTTCCTAAGCGATTAATTAAAGGGAGGGGAGGGGGGAAGGGTAGAAACATGGTACCAATATGGGAGGGGAGGTGGGAGGGGTAGAAACATGGTACCAATATATGAAATTGGGCCGAGGAACCTTCTTTAAAAATCGGACAGATACAGATAAATTATATATCTTATTTCAACAGGGAGCCAAGACTGTTATCAAGTGATATTTCTTTTAAAAAAATTAATGATTACGGTATTGAAAGACTATAAAAATCTTTAAAAATGAAGAACAAGACAAAACATAGCGCTTGAACGATAAGTACAATTGAATATTAATTCTCTGAAAGTCAAAGTGATCACGTACGTCTAAAGGCATTGTTTTATAAAATATAAAAAAAATCGTATTCTTGGTTTTTTCCATCAAGTAAATAGCAAATGTATTACGTACAGAAAATACAGTATGATAACACTCAACATGCACTTACAACAGTGATCCACAGATTGTCCTGCGAGCTAATTAGCGGCTAATATCGGGCTTCCTTTTTCAAGCTACCTTTGTGATAAACTCAAAGTGAAACCCTTTCATATATAATCAGTATCAGGTGTGACGTCAAAATACAACCTTGTCTAATAGACTTTCATCAGAGTTCCATGTTGTCTGTCACGTTTGTTGATTTTGAGGTGTACGACAAGTATTAAACCAGATTCTCCAAAGCTTTGTGCATAAAAACTTTGTAATTTTTAACTAAAAAAATTGTGCTTCACTCCATAAATTACTCAGTAAATTGCTATTAGCTCAAACAAATAATTACCAAAGCCTAAATTCACTGCATACAATAACTTATCTTTTTTTTCATCGAAAATTTTTTTTTTCGTTTATCCAGTTTTGTTGATATCAGCTGTGCTGTGGTAGGAACCTTTGGGCTTGATAATTAGGGGACTACTTAGGTAGCTGAAACTCTTTTTGTAGAAAGTTCACCGGAATTGAGTCAAAACAAAAACAAAGAGAAAAACTGACGTTAATACTCCACATTTAGAAAAGTGAAACAAGGAGTTAGATGTAAAGAAGACGGACAAACAAGTTGTACAAATGGTTTGATTAACAAAGGTTGCTATATTTTTTCCACAATTGTGCCTTTGTCAGAGCAAACCGAGCTCCAGTATTTTAATATTATCTTTCATGGTACAAAAATATCGCCAACTACCCTTCATGGAAAAATGAAAGGTTCTTTATTTATTGATTTTTTTATAACCATTTGCAATTTTTGAAGCATTTCCGACATTTCTAAATATCAATCTTTTTTAAAAAGAATTTTGCGGAGGAGCATGCTCCCGGAACCCCCTAGAAAGCCTACACCTTCTGCGGCTTCTGTCCAGTCAAATATTCGCTGTGCCGTCCCTGACCATACTTTCCAGATAGTTTTTGACTTTGTTTCCAGTATCTTCGAGAGCTTTGGTAATGTTTAACAGTTTCTTCAGGTTCAATTGAATAGTGGTTGTGTCATGGGGCCTGACAGTCTGTTCACTTTGCAAAAGGAAACCCCCTTGCGAATGGATTCTGAACATTATTTCCCTCTCTCGTGGTTTAGTTCCAAATGTATTAATGTCATTCTTGCGACATAATCGACATTTTTAGAGATATTTTCACTCTGTACTATAAAATAAATGTTTTCTCAACAAATATGCTACCACTTTCGTTAAAATCCACTTGTTTTATGCATTTTTTTTAGTTTAGGGGTTTTTGATCGAGCCGTGAAAATCCCATTTCTTGTCATCTCCTTCAAAAAAACAAACTAGTGGATCTGTCACTGAACGGCTATACAACGAGAAAAATATATAATTGAGACCCTTTTAGGGAATCTTGATTGTCCCTAAAATTTTGAGATCGATTATACCATGTGCCTAAATATCTAAAAGGGAAAGGAGTTTTTAGTTGTATCTTAAACTAATCAGTTGTTCTTTACACCCAGAATTCTACCGGTATGTGTATTTTATACCGTAATTATTTTGCCAGTTAAACCCTTTACCCCAAACCCCTAACAGGGCCTCGTGACTGTATACACTAAAATTAGGCTTCCGAAATTCATTGTTTTTACTACAAATAAAGAATTTTATAGAGTGAGTGAAATTAATTTTTGTAATAGTATGGTTCTTTTCCGCAGTAAGCAATGGAGAATCGGGTTTATGTATTTGTCGTGTACCCGGGTGTACAACTGAAGTATAAACTGCATCACTCAAATCAATTATTGATGTTCAGTGGATTGGCGTGATAGCTTGCGTGCGTGACAGACGTCATACAGCACGTCTAGTTTTGTTGTTGCGACAAGATTGTGCTTTAACTTCTGCGAGATTGGGGCTCACTTAGAGTTTATCAGTGAGGTTACTTGAAAAAGGAAGACGTTAACAAACGCTAATTAGCACACAGGACAATCCATGAACCACTGTCGTGCATACAATGTAAACTGGAGGGGGGGGGGGGGGTTAAACAAGGTAAGTGTTATCACGCCGTATTAGGTTTATTTCCGATCAGTATTGAGTTACGAGGGTTTCCTCTTTCCGCATTCAGCTTCAGACTTGAGTTAAATTTTAGTATATCTCATGCACGCGGTCTTCAAAAGTCAATTTTTGTTTTATTTTAGTAAACTATCAAGTTCTTCCTGACAGATCAAGTCTAAACGTTCTCGTTTGTTGTTTATTTCAAAACGGCGGAAAGCGAAAATTTGCCAAGTTCAAGAATTGGCTACTGTAAAAGTTTTAAAAGTCCCAGCTAACAACTTGGCGAAAACTAAGATTGACTCTAGAACTCTACGTCTGAATGTTATTTTGTGCATTTTTTGACGTACCACGGAGTGATTTAGCCACATCTTTTCAGGTACCAAAGTGCTCTTGTCGAAACGAATGTGACTGAGCATTTTCAAAAATTCGTTAAAAATCCCAAATGCACAAATATTTGTAAATTTTTATAACCATAGCATTTAAGAAACATCAAAGAGTAAGTGTTTATATTAAACTGGCGGGAAACTTGCATTTAGGGCACCCGGAGAGCTTACGGAAAAAGCCCATTTTTGTAGTTTCGATCACGCAAAATGCCGTTAAATGTTTTAGCACAGTTTCACTTAAACCCGTTAGTATTTGATAAAATCAGCACTATTTCCAAGTGTGTCGTAGTAGTTCTTACCAATAGAGAAATATGGACAAAAGTGAATTTTGGGCCATGTCCGCGATTTCGACGATCCTGTCTGCATGGTTTTACTGACATTCACTCTTAAGTTAATAAAAAATGATTTTAAACGCCTGAAAACTGATATTTTTTAAAATATCAAATTCAGCGCACGTCCTCTCGCATAATAGTGACACTGGTTATCCCATAAACTAATACAGACTTTCCTTTTTGGAGAGGAGAGCGCTTGTTGGAGAAAGGACACTAAAAGAAAGGAATCATGTGCTATCATCATGCTCCTCACCAGTTTTGGCAGCTAGAGAAGAAAATAAAGGAGGGGGAGTGGGTGATTTTCCACTTCTCCCACACCTCCTCTGTCCCCCCCCTCCCCCTCCTGTTTTTTCTCCCTGTAATTGCCAAAGCAAGGTCTGTGGACGAGATTAGTACAATAGTCGAAAAAGCACTTTAGTGTACAATACGCTTCTGTTTCACATTGTGAAACAGTTTTAATAGCTCCTGTACATATTACTAGTTCGTAATCCCAAAGGTTGCATCAGAAGATACTTAAAACATTTAGTTCTAAATACTAATTTTGAGTAGAATCCTGAAAAGTTTTAAAGATTTTTTTATCCTATTGGTTTACCAAAAAAGTTTGTTGTTCATTACTACAGAGACAAATTCTAAGCTTTAAAAAATACTGGACCATAAGGACTATTAAAGTGGCTCTTTCATGGCTGAATCAAAGGATTTTTTTTTCAGAAGTTAAATTTTCACGTTTTTTATCCAAATAATTTCAAAAGAAAACATCTTAATCCACTAAAAAGACATTAATCAATCACTTCTGCTAAGGCTTTATGCATTTTAAAACAATTTATTACATTGTGCTCCGGCCCGGAGCACAAGAATTGACAACTACAATCCAACTTAACCACCACTTAAAACAGCCCATCCATAGCATTTACTTCTTGAAAAACTTAGGTTAGTATCTGAACAGTGAAAGTTTAGAGATATTTTAGCTTGAAACAGGTTTTTTGTTAATAAATCCCTGAGCATGCGCAAAGCCGTGAAAGAGCTCTTTAAGTGATTAAAAGGGGATTGAGTGGATGGGGTTAAGACTGGAGCTGTATTTCAAACATCTTCATAACGGGGATTTCCATTCCGCATGTGAATAAATAGAGCAATCTTTGACGTTATTTGTTAACTTTTTGGGCATTAAGAAAACCAGTAAAAATTCGTTGGATCGGCAAATGGATCAAAAGTAAAAAAATAACATATCAATTAAATTGGTTGTTAAACCAAGTTTTATGGTCAAATAGTAATATATCATAAATTTTTTTCGAATCAGATTGGTCCGTCATCTTCCATTATTTACTGATTTGACTGTAAACTGTCCGATTACACTGAGCCTAAGCTGACATAAATCAAGCTACGGTAAAAGAATTTGATATTAAAAATAATGTTTTCTGATTCCCTCGCGGCTAAAATATAACTATTATTATTTTCTTGATATTCCCACGAGTTATGTAATCTCGCGTAAAATGAAACTTTGAAATTGTTGTTCTGGCAATTTATTCATGGTTACGTTGTATTCTGTCACAAGTAGCAAGTTTGATTCTCAGCTCACATTTTCCAGCCAATTACCGGCGCCAAACTGCATGAAATGGAGACTGAAAACCTCAAGGCGTGACTCTTTTACATGTAAAATATTTTGTTTGATCTCAAATGTATTTATTGTATGGCACACTTTTCAGAAACAGTTCTAAAAATATTCAGACGTTTCTGTTTTAAAAATACTAAGGTTTTCTAGCGATTTCAATTATGCGCAGTTTCCCGTGGTTCTACCAGTACAATTCGATATATCATTAAAATCTTTCTCGCTGCTCATTCAAACTCACGTCTTTTCAATCTTTGTTCATTTTCAAACAGTTTGACAAATAACTACAGAATTTATAGCTTTCCCCAGTGACAGAAAACTGATGCATGAAAATGGCTTAACATCACGTTTTTGCTTGAATTCACAGCTGTTAATTAGAGGAACGCAAGCTAAACGGTTAAAAGTTTTACAAGATGCATGGACCAAATTTTTGCTTTGCGCAATATTCTGGAACAATCTCTTGAATGGAATACACCTCTTTGCATTAACTTCATTGATTTTCAGAAGGCATTCGATAGCGTACACCGAAAAAGCTTATGGAAGATCCTCCGAACATACGGAATGCCACCAAAGATCATCAACCTTATTAAGATGTTCTACGATAACTTCGAATGCAGTGTCCTCCTCGGAAACACCATTACAGAAACATTTCCAGTAAAATCCGGAGTGCGCCAGGGCTGCATACTCTCGCCTATTCTCTTCCTGATCACCATCGACTGGGTTATGCGACAAACAACTTCTGAACGCTCTCGTGGAATACAATGGACTCTTTTTTCCCACCTTGAAGATCTTGACTTTGCCGATGACATTGCCATGCTTTCCTCAACACCTACCCACCTTCAAGAGAAATCAAACGATCTCAATGTCAATGCTAAGAGAACAGGGCTGAACATCAGCAAAAAGAAATCCAAAATTATGCATGGCAACGCAGATTCAACTATGCCAATCAAAATCGATGGAGAACCACTCGAATACGTTGAGGATTTCACATATCTTGGCAGTATGATTGGTACAGATAACAGTGCCCAGAAGGACATCAAGGCCAGACTCAACAAAGCAAGGTGCGCATTTAGTAGACTCAAAAACATCTGGAAGTCTAAAGAGTACAGCCTCAAGACAAAACTGCGTATCTACAACACCAATGTTAAATCTGTGTTACTGTACGGCTCGGAATGCTGGAGAATTGTCAAAACGGACATAAAGAAAGTCAATGCCTTTCAAAACAGCTGTCTGCGAAGGATCTGTAATATCTACTGGCCTAATAAAATTTCAAATGACCTATATCAGAAAACTCAATGCACAAGTATCGATCTTGAAATCAAGAAACGCCGGCTCAGATGGTTGGGACATGTACTACGAATGTCACCAGATCGCATACCCAAGGTTGCCCTTAGATGGACACCAGCAGGTAGAAGGAAAAGGGGAAGACCTAAAACCACCTGGAGAAAGACTGTCGAATCTGAACTAAGAGAGATGGGCTTGTCATGGGGGGAGGTGCAGGTGATAGCAAAGGACAAGGCTCGGTGGAGGAGAGAGATTGTTGTGGCCCCATGCCCCACTGGGGGTTTAAAGGCATGAGAGAGAGCAGTGGCTTGTATTTATTCTAGATTGTGAGTTCAAACCCTGGACTGACCACTGTGCTGTGTTTTTGAGCAAGAGACTTAACTCGACTTGTTTCACTCATCTGCAGCTGTATAAAAGAGTACCATTTTCTCTGAGACTAAAATTGGTGCGAAATGTTGTTTTTGTACTTAAGTATTGTCATTCTGACTGGTCCAATCCAACTTGTCTCTTGTAGTGCCCAGACCATTCAAGCCTGAACCAGAGTACCAGAAAACCTTTACTATCAAACGAATGTACGACAGAGCTAGATAGGAGTTTGAACAGTTGAAACAATTATGAGAGGTTCGTTTTGTTCTCTTGTGTGCATTTATTATCCATGCAATAATGAACCACAGGCAGCCCAAGCTGAAAATACGAATTATAGTAACCATAAATTTCTGATGAATTACGAAATGGTGGTACAGGGAATTCCCCATTTCTCAAAAATTCTAGAATATTGTTATTTTTGTGGAAATAAAGTTTACCTACCTTGAGTTCTGCAAGAAAGTGCTACCCGTATGAAGAAGAACTGGGAGCAGCAGTAAGAGGAACGCTGTGTCTGCAGGCATGCGCGTGGATGCTGAACTTTAAGGAAGAAAATTGGCATCATCTGACAAGCCGGCTGGACATTTTTATCACATTATTATCACCTCGAGTTCACTTGTGCAGGCCCGTAGCATTATTTCTGAACGGGAGGGTTCGTTTTTAGGACCATTTTAGGGCTCATTGAATTTTTCTAGCTCCGAAGACACTAGTTTCTAGGTGGGTCTGCAAACATGCTACCTTGGGACATTTTTTAAAAATTGGCCCTCTGAGATGCCATTTTGTTCATTTTTATAGGTACATGTAACACCAATAGCTGAATGCCTCAAATTAAGCTGCCAGCCTTTCCCAGGCCGGACCTCGGCATCCAGAGGATGGTTGTGTGTTGTGTGCATTTTTGGAGTGATTTGAGGCCTTTTAGAGCGAGAAAGGGGAAACTTCTAAATTTTAAATTCATTTTCTTTGCTTAGATCTGCAAAGTTTTCGCTTTCAAAAATGATTGTTTTATCTGGTAGAACACACAAAAACGCTACATCAACAATGTTAAGTGACTGGCAGTTGCATTGGTTTGAGCATGATTGGCATTAAAGATGTGATAATGTAATTTGACTGCTGAAGCTTGCTTGGCTTCCAGCAAAATCTTTGCAGCCCGAATATAAGCTACTAGTAGCTTCTTGTTATTATTATTATTATTACTATTACTATTACTATTATTACTATCATTATTACTCCTATTATTGTTATTAAATATTGTTATCATTATTATTGTTATTAATTTTCTTTTTATTACTATGAACTGGTACTTGTAGCTTCTCTTAACAGTGGTGAATACAGAGAACTGTTTTTTTATGTGTGTTAATTATTGTTATTTGGTAGGCTATTGAAAACCAATTGAAGGTGACTTTGCCAGATAATCTCCCAGCTGGCCTGGCTGACGGTGTGGTCTTGTGCCATTTGGTAGACAATATCAAAAAGGGTTCCATCCCAAGTATCCATATTTTTTCGGCTGGAGTGGTGTTTGGTGATAAATTCTTGAAAAAGTGTAAGTAAAAATGTTAGTTTAGTTGTCAGAAGCTTTAATTATTGACCTGGGAAATTGCATGAAAAGTACAAATAATGTATGTTTGTCAACTGCATTAAAATGTGTGGGCCCAAAATGTTTATTACAGTTATCAGTAAAGAAAACACTGTCGTGAGTCCTGAAGTGAAAAAATCTTTTTCAGGTGCGATTTGAACATGTGACCTTTGGGTTACTGGACTGCCGCTCTTTTTCACCATATTCTGTACATATTTACGTGTAGGGCTCCTATTGGTGGCAGTGCTTTTGCACTAATGGGGCTACCCTTGGTAACTGTAGTGTCCTCTTCTATTTCAACAGAAGAAATTGCCTCAGTTCAAATTACCTAACAGTTGTAATATGTAGTAGCTGCTACGGTATCAACTTTCACCAAAAAGGATATTTACCAGAGAATGAAAAACCTGTCTAACCAGTATTACTAATTATCAAGTAGATTTTTAAGAATTTTCTCCCTTTCTCTTCTTTCGTTTCTGACCGTACATTTTGTGGTTTGCGCTATTCATTTTATCATTTTTGATGAACTTTAAAACAAAATAGCAGAATATTTTTCTTTCAGAATCGAAATATATCTTTTAACCTTTTACTTTGGAATGTTTGGTGTTTGCTGAATAACAAAAAACGCGTGTTCATTGACAATAGCAATCAAATAAGACATATTTCTAACAGTTTCTTGTTTTCTTATGCAGCCCAGACGAACAATGATGAAATGCTTAAAGAATGTGGACTTGTTTCTAGAGTGCTGTCGAAAACTATGAGTCGAAAAGGTAAAGTAAGTTGTCAATTTGTTGTGACGACGTTCCTTAACTGCAGTGATATAATGTCTCTATGTTATATTGTTTAGTTTTGTTAGCCTACTTGTAGGGGAGGGCTTTGGTTGCCGCACAATCTCAGTGTTTTCTGGGTGGCATGGTGCTTTTTAGTGACGAGTTTACTGGTAAAGGGGCAGCATCATCAACGGCACCAAAAACAGATTCAATCTAAGCATAATTTAAAACAACATGTAAAACTTGGTCCAATCCAGTCCCTGTTACTTCAACGATTTAATGCCGGTTTTAGCGGTGCTAACATTTCATCCATCATTCACTCAACATGTTTTGCGCCATGTTGGGACGATGGTGTTGGATGAGGGCCATTCAAACGCAGCTAATATCGTGGAAACATTTTGCATAACTTTTTAATTCAAGCGTTCAGGTGGTAGCAACGTCGTGCCACAATATTCGCAGAACAAAAAAATAGTGTGACGATGTTGGATCAAAGTTTGAACAAAGTTAAACTCCATTCAACATCACCCAACAAATGTTCGGCGAATGTTGGATCAAATGTTGGTACTGTTTGAACGAGCCTTTACAGGGTTACCACAACAGGGTTATCAAAAAATATCAAATTCTATGATATTCGATTTCAAGCAGGAAAGCTCATGTTCTTGTTCAAGAAAGGACTTCTCCCTACAGTTTTCAATGATTTGTTTTTACCTAGAAGCCAGATTCATTCATACAATACGAGAAACTCCAATGTTTTTTACATATTCTCTTGCCGAACAAATATTAGGCAATTTTCAATACGTTTTCAAGGACCTAAAATGTTTAATTCTTTGAATACAGAAATTCGAAATGCTGCTAATATTTCTCTCTTTAAGTCTAAATTAAGATCGTTTCTTCTGAACTGATTATCTGAGCTGCTTTGCACCTTGCTGTTGTACTGTCCCTGTGTTTGTTTGCTTCAGTGTGCTTGCCCTGCTTATATTAAAAAAAAAGTAATTCAAAACTGTAATGTATCTGTACGTCAAAATATATCCAATTCAAGTTGTTGAGGAGGCCATAGTCCAAATAAGCCTTTATGGTTTCTTTATGAGCCTCCTCGTCTAGTGTTTTTCATATATCTATTTGACCTTATCTTTATTCATTTCTAATACGCAAATTTATTATAGAATTTATTCATTTATTGTAACATTTATTGTAAAATATGAAGCACAGACAAATAATAAACTGAACTGAACTGAACTGAAGCTTGTTCAATTTTATTTGGTTAGCAGCTCGATCAAACCGTTGCCGCTGCTGTCGAATTTTGTCAGCACAAAAACTTACATGCATTTCTTTACAAGATGAAGAAAACATTCCATAAAATAGAATATGGTAAACATTGCCATTCAGCATCACATAGTACAAAAATACTATACTTTGAACAGTTTAAAATGTTGTTCATCGTTTTATAGTTTTTAATGAACCAGGACGCCATTTTGAATTCTGCACGGCCGCTTCAAAAAGCGCACGAAAATCCGGACGGCCATCATTCGTGCTGTTGATAATATATTAGAGTGCAAAGAGTTCTGAGATAGCTTTGACGTTAGGACTGCAATGCATGATATTGAAGCGCGAAAAAATCCATCCAAGTGGTCTTTGCGATACGCGCAACTACAGTTTGCGCATCATGTGGTAGACTAGACGAAAAACGGGAAAAGTCGAATTTTAAAAGTGCATGAGGCATTTTTTTAGTAAAAGTTGGCAACAAGTGCATTCTTATTTAATTTTTTACGCTGAATCCGAATTTGCTTGTCGCCAGAGCAGATTTTTTGTTTAAGGAGGTAAAATGACGTAATTTTGCTTGATACAAAAAATGACGTCATCTGGCTTGTACGTTTTCTTCCCGTACAGGCAAAATGTAGTTTTCTGTTTAATTGCGATTAATAAATGCTTTAAAATTGAAAGTAAATCATTTTGGAATAAAAAAAACAACAACCAGGGGAGAAATCGAATGATTTGTGTTTAACTTCCGGTCTAGACCGGAAGACCGCATGGGAAATTTAATGCAAAAAATTTACAGAGTTTAAAAGTCAAATGGAAACAAATCATGTATAAAACGTATTTGTGTTGAAAAACACTTAAGAATATCTCCAATATTTAGTTTTAGAAACAGTTAATTTGTATGCTGGTTTATGCTAGAGACACATTTTGACTAAGTAGTGTATGTAAGTGTGTCAAAATGTACGTACGTTGTCCGGTTTTTCTCGTTTCTAGAATTTTTCGTACCCGGCTGTCTCGTTTGTTGGAGAAGCCGTTAAAAGGAAAGTCTCGTTGTGTTTCCTTGGTCTTGTAGTTACGGATCCAACTTTAAGGCTTAAAATAACTACACAAGTCCATTTTCAGTTTGGTAGTTTTTGCCAGAAGCGTCACAAACCGTTGAATGATGTAAGAAAGTCCACTAAGTACAGTATAAAAATCGTTAGCGAAGCGATGAATGCACGAAACAAGCTCAGAGATGTTGAAAACAGAGAGACAATCCATCGACTGGAGGGACTCCTGGCGAGTTCTACGGATGATCTTTTTATTGTTTGGCATGCTAGTTGCTATTCCTTATTCACCAGTAAAGAGAAAATCAAGCGCTTACAGCAGAAGCTCGCCAAGACTGACAACAGAATTAACGCCAAGCCCACGTAAAACACGGAGGAGAACTGAACAAAACGACTGGGACAAGTTTATTTTCTGTCAAACCAAAAGAACGGTTATCTTCTGTTATGACATTTAAAATGAGGCGAGCAAATTATTGAGGTGGCAAAATTTAACTACACGCTACGAATCCGTTTAGCCGGCGTGTCTGACTTAATCGCCGCGGAAGCGAAAAATCGTTTATCCTGTTATAGTGCATTTAAAAGATATGCAGAGAAAAAAAAAGAGAATAAAGACAATGATTTAGCATTAATTTGGCTTTGCGAAGAGTTGGAATATGCTGCTGAAAAGGGACATGTTATCAAACTTAGTGATGAGTAGGACAGCTATTCAGCTCTGGCCGAGAAAGCTGGTATCCCCATTTCTGCCTCTTTCACGAGTCCAAGAGCAACATTTAAAGACAAGTCACTGACAAGTTGATGCATAAAGCTGGGGGCGTGGTAGAGTGTGTACAGTCATTTGAGAGGGCGCCGTATGACCGCCACACCCTACTAAATTCAAAGAAGTTGGCTTTGTCCGAGCTGGTTAGTGAGGTTCCTGCTGATGACGACAGTCTGCTTATGATGCCTGCACACCACCAGGCAAATGAA
>JAODVM010260705.1:0-12527 GCA_025400095.1 Phenganax marumi | reverse complement strand
CGTGACATAGGCAGCTTCACCCCCTCCCCCCTTGTGACGATGTGTGACACATGATTAATGACCCCCCTATCCCCCAAAGCGTCACGTATTTTGTGAACGGCCCCTTAGGAAAGATCTAATAAGCATCACAAGTTTCACATTTGCCAGAGCATGCACATGGTACTATTAAATCCTCTCGCATGAAATGATATAACTTTGAAATAAGTAAAAAAATGATATTACGGTTGTGTATGAAAAGCAAACTGTTACGTACGGGTACTGGATAACCTATTTTTATTTACAGCTGCATCTTAGACTTATTCAACTCATATACAATTAATAACTTGGGCTAAACATTTCACACAGTTACACTTTATATATGACATAGTTGTTTAAGCTAGATCACACTCACTGCGAAGTTATAATCATGACGAAGAGTTAGTACGATGTTGATGTCCAGGCATTTCTTTTGCAAAATCATATAAACTATTCAGTGAATAATACTTGTGAATATTAAAATATCATGAGAACGCGCATAATTATTGATGAGTTTTTCATACCGCGCGCTGCATGAAAACGGCATGAGATCAAACCTTTACCTACCGCCTATACGGGCTGCAGCTCAAATTCATATTACTCAGCTTTTGAAGTGTTTAAACCCCATTATCAAAGTACATGAACGTCTCCTTCAAGTTTGGAAAGAAAAAAGAAACTTGGGTCTTAGCTTGGACAAAACTAGCCGTTTTTGATTGACAGTTCAGTTGTCATTTAACTCATTTTAAAACGGCGCAGTGGCCTTGCACGCGTACATTCACCATACTTCGTTTCAATGTTTGACAAAAACTTTAGAAGAAACTCGGTGATAAAAATAACTTTTTAATATCATAAATGCTGTACTTACTGCATCCCAATTTGCATGCGAACCCAACGATCCAGTTGATTTGGAACGGAGCTTTTTCTTTCTTGATGATAATGCTAGTCCAGTTGTTAGTGGAGAAACAGTGTCAATTTTGTTCATCTTTGACAAAGAAACCATGTCTAAAAGTATCAGCGAGAAAACAATGATTGAAAATTGCACTTTACAGTACAATGTTTTAAAATTACTTGTAGCAATGATAAGCAAGGAAATCCTTCATTTTGTGTTCTGTCCAATCTTCTGAGTGACAATGATGTTACAATTGGGTGGGTGTATATGATCTTGTTCACGTATTGCCGGCAGCCATAGGCAAGGTTCATGCGTTTATATTTAACATGAAAAGAGCTTCTGCAAGCACACCACGAAAGATTCGTCCACAAATTATCGCAGAAATATAAAAAACTGCGGAAGGTTTCAGTTTTGGCCCTTGAAGAAATACATAGCATGTTATATTATGAAAGAGCTTTCTCCGCAATGTTGGAGTACTTTGCAGAGTTTTGCTACACTCTCATACGTCATCTGTGATCGGCAATGTTCTCTTGAATTCATTGATTGATCATCGAAGGAAATATGATTGTTGACAGACAAACCCAAAAAAAATGCTTGTCAGTTGTAGCATGCATAATGATGTCATCAATTATTGCCATTTCAATTTTGATCAATCATACTGCATAAGGATACTCGTCCTGTTCAACAAAGTGGTATTTACACACATTAAACCAGTGCAACTAGTAACTCACAGCAAATTTAGCAAATACAATCGTAATTTCCCCGGGCCAATGCAAACATATCACACAAGTGACAAGCCAGGTGAACGGTAGCCAAACACTGTATTCCCTGAAAACTGAAAATTTTTGTTAAATACGTTTCGCATTTCGAAAAAATTTATCGCTACTTTCTTTAAAAAAATCCATTACTAGCGCGTTATGAAGGGCTTTTAAACTGCGAAGCACACAACTCACAGTTAAAAGTCATTAACTACGTTCTTGGTCAATAAAACAATAACCAGCTATAGTATACGTATGAACACAACGGTGAATGCTGTCTCGGAGATGTGAAATATCAAATGTATTTTGCTGGCTATGCTAGATATTTTTTCCACTCTAGAGTATACAACGTCTACCGTCCCATTTGGGAACTATGTTCTTAACATATACCAAACGCTAACTCGATTGTTGAAAATCTAAAAGCTATAAGCAAACAGATAAAGCACTTACCCGCTATATAAAATACTTGATTTTGAGGTCATCACTCATCTAATATTCAGTTAATTTTTGTCGAACCGTAGTTTTTCCATTCCTAATATTCTAGATTCTAACAAACACTAGGACGTCGTTGTCTTGCTCACCATAAAACGAAAACAATTTGATTGATATTAAAATATATGCAAATTACTTGTAGAAATCTACAGAACTATTTGTTGTAAATCACTTTGGTAACAGAATTTCGGATACATGCCCATGCTACTAACCACGAAAGTGAAGGGGGTTAAAACTAGGTTGGGTTTTGGGTCGAGATCAATGGAAAATTCTCGTGATTAACAACATGTACTTGTTACCAAGTTTTCATATCTTGTCATACACTGATTAAAGATCATTTTGTATCCAAGATACAAAATGTCTATTGGAGAGTGGAGACAACCACGCACGTCACAGAATAGCGGGGGGAACCATGCCAAAACTTTTTTGCTTTGTATGTATCCCAAGATTTCCCGCGCGATTCCACGAACACAGAATGCTACCCGGTGACCCAGCCGCGCCCGCCGCTCCCAGCGAACCTCGGGCCCTGATACCGACAGCAGCGCGCGAATATTGAAAATCAATCCAAAAGCCAAACAAGAACAACATAAAAATTATCTAAGACTAAGGATGAAGAAAAGATTAACTTAAGAATTTTTGCAGAACCTTTACAATAACTAGAAAACGTTTTGAACAATCGCTAGAGGTTAGTTCGCACGAAGAGTTAGTGAATACTCAAATTATTAAAAAACAGAAGGCAGACAAGATGTTGTCTCAGCTGCCTCTTGACACTTTGTATGAAGAAAAATCTGCGGGTTCCAGCAACATTCATTGCGCAAGTAAGCACAACTTGGCCCAGAACAGACGTGTGGTAACTTGTAATTGGTTGCTTTCAGCGTAATGGAGGTTCATGATTGGCTGTTCAACTTTCCACCAATCAGAGTAAACCACGCAAGAAGGCTGATGAATATACAAACACGTGTTAAATGACAATCGAGCCTTTCCAAGCGCTATATAAAACGAAGGACGCTTTGTAGTAAAGTCGATGAAGAAAATGGGTCTTTTAAAGTTTTTTGCTTGTTTTATTTTTGCTTTCTCCTGCGTGGAATCCACGGTACATTTTAAGGAAACTTTTGGTGGTAAGGTTTTATTTATAATATTTTTGCAAGCTGATGAAAAACTTCCTTGTTTTGAGTGGTGTGCAGAGATCATTGCAGTATATGCAATGTTGAATTGTTGTTTTCTATAATATTTTTTTGCCAGATGCGGACTGGGAAACGCGCTGGATTAGCTCTACCAAAAAGGGAAGTGACGCTGGCAAGTTTGTGTTGTCTGCCGGCAAATTTTACAATGACCCTGAAGCTGACAAAGGTACAAACTACAGAATCTAATATTTCTTCCCTTGTTCTGCAAATATAGAAGTGTGTACATTTAAATTACTATATTGTCTTTGCTTGTTTATTTAATATGTGTAGGAATACAGACGAGCCAAGATGCCAAATTTTACGGAATCTCTGCAAAGTTTGATTCTTTTTCAAACGAGGGTAAAGATCTCGTAATTCAGTTCACGGTGAAACACGAGCAAACCATCGACTGTGGAGGAGGATACGTCAAGGTGTGTAGCTCTTGTTTACAGCATCAAGCAGAAGTTTATCAAAATATCTAACTGAACAACTGAAAGACTAATGACAACTGTCATTACCTCCCCCCTGATGATCTTGAATATTTATTATCACATTCCCCCGGTTTTTTTCATCCATTTGAACTTAGAAACCTTTATTTGTGGACTATATCCAATATCGCACTATTGCACAAAGTCTAGTACAGCTATCACTATTTGCAACTATCTTGTATGAAAATAACGCAACATGGAAAGTTCTGTGTTATGTATCAATGTTCTATATGTAGGTATTTGCTAGTGACCTTGACCAAGCTGGTATGCATGGAGATTCACCCTACAATATCATGTTTGGTATGTCTAACTGGATGCTGACATTATAACATTTATGCCTAAAAGTAAAACTTGTCTAAATTGATGCATACTAATTATATCAACTATTAGGACCTGACATCTGTGGACCC
The DNA here is from genome assembly GCA_025400095.1 of Phenganax marumi. NCBI lineage: Eukaryota > Metazoa > Cnidaria > Anthozoa > Malacalcyonacea > Clavulariidae > Phenganax > Phenganax marumi. The sequence goes on along the minus strand of JAODVM010260705.1, from coordinate 8,312 downwards.
GGAACCAAGAAAGTTCATGTAATCTTTAACTATAAGGGAAAGAATCTATTGACCAAAAAAGATATCAGGTGCAAGGTATGTGGCAGAATTATGCATGAAAGTAAAGAACACTTCAAATGTACTGTGGTGGTAAATTGATGCCATTAAGTTGACATTATTTCTGTTTGGCAGGATGATGAAATGACGCATCTCTATACTCTAATTGTGAAAGCAGACAACACTTATGAAGTGAGAATTGACAATGAGAAGGTTGAAAGTGGCAGTCTGGAGGAAGATTGGGATTTCTTACCAGCAAAGAAGATCAAAGACCCTGAAGCTAAAAAACCAGAAGACTGGGTGGATGAAGCTAAAATACCTGATCCTGAAGATAAGAAACCTGATGTAAGTTTAAAAAAATACTGATTAGTTGCAAATCATGTTGTTTGGTACCAACCTATAATACTTTCAATCATGCCAAATAAAGAATTGTAGGAGTCAGGGTTGATCCAGGGATAGTCTAGTATGCATAAATGTAGAGGCTGTTTCATAACTGATTTAACTACTGTTTAGGACTATGACAAGCCACAACATATTCCTGACCCAGAGGCAAAGAAACCTGAAGATTGGGAAGATGACACTGATGGGGAATGGGAACCTCCTATGATTGATAATCCTGAATACAAGGTAATTGAAAATTTATACCTGAGAAATTGTTATTGAGTTCTTTCAAAACAATTCACCTTGCCACAACACTAAATATACATTTAGAATTAAGTATGATTATGGGAATAAATTGTTCATCATGTTGTATGCAAGCCTATTTTTCACAACAATAGCCCTGTTGTGACTCTCCATGAGTTATGAATGAGCTCCTCGCATTGAATTTTCTTTATCAAATAGGGTGAATGGAAGCCAAAAATGATTGACAACCCAGACTACAAGGGAGAATGGATTCATCCTGAAATTGACAATCCTGACTATGCCCCAGATCCAAACTTGTACAAATATGATGACATTGGAGCCATTGGATTTGATTTATGGCAGGTATATACTGTTTACTGTGCAAATTGGATATACTGGTACTTTCTTGTAGATTGTATTGCCTTGTGTGCTGGTCTGGAATACTGAACAAACATGCAAATTTGTCACATCGTTTCATCATATTGAAATTAATTTTTGGTTTGTTTCTTTATTTTGTAGGTAAAATCTGGGACTATTTTTGACAACATCATTATCACGGACTCAGTCAGTGAAGCTGAGGACTTTGCGAAAGAAACATATGACAAAACAAAAGAGGGTGAAAAGAAGATGAAAGATGAACAAGATGAGAAAGAAAGGAAGGAACGTGAGGAAGAAGAGAAGAAGAAGAAAGATGAAGATGATTCAAAGAAAGATGAAGAAGAAGAAGAAGAGGAAGAGGAGGAGGTTGGAACAGTGACTAATTTTAAATTGACCAGTTTTTGAATGAAATTCAAAGTCTTGCATATTTGCTGGGTTCTTTGTTCTTTTAAGCTTTTTGCACTTTTTTGTCCAACTGGCTGGAGCTTGTTCTTATGATTTTTTTTCTTATGTTCAGGAGGATGAAGATGAGCCAAAAGAAGAAGACGAGCCAAAAGAAGAAGACGAGCCAAAAGAAGATGAGCCGAAAGATGAAGATGTGAAAGATGATGGAGACGGCACAGACGAAGCACAGGATGAAGATGTACCAGAGGATGAAGAAGGCAAAGAAGATGAAACAGAGGATGAGGCCAAAGATGATGATGAAAAACCCAAAGATGAACTATAGATAAATGACTAACTTAATATGCTTTTCATTGGAGCATATCATGTTAAATGCAAAAAACAATGATGTAATTCAAAGCCTTTATCATAAACGAAGGATGACTTAAGGTTCTTTTTTATTCAGATGTACCAGCAATTCTTGACTTTTTGAAAAATCGTTTGCTGCGTGGTTCATTCGTCTATCGTTTATGAGAGAGGCTTTACAGTGCCAATATTTATTGTGCGTTCAGCCCCTACTACTCAACTCTGTTCTATAGTAGGCCCTTTTTCTACCATTGTTAATTACAAACGTCAGTAATTTCAATAATGCCCCCTCACAAGTGATTTTCTGCAAATCTACGTCGTTACTTTGTTTCTATGTGCATAACTCATTGTCACCGTTGTTGTGCATGGCTCCTTGATTTGCGCCGTTGTGCCAACTGCAAAGGCGCGCCGCCACTTGTGCATAGCTGACAAGACGTGGCAATGCACCAATTTTCCGACCGGTGATTATTTTCCCGGATACATCATCCAAAGACATCACTCCCGGTGGTCATATGCCCGGGATATATTTTCCTGGTACCGTATTTCTGTGTTATGGGTATGGTACTCTGCATAGGTGCCAGCAATAATTCATCTACCTCATCAAGTTTTGATATACCACAACTGAGATGAAGTCAAGTGGTGAAAAATTTTCCAGTGATACAGGAGAGCCAGAACCAAAACGAGTTAAAGATGATGCTTTAATAAATCGATATATTTTTGATAACAGAATCAGGGAAGATATTTCTAGAGCATTTAGGTTTGTATTCAAGAGCAGTTAAATGAGGGAAATGGGCACTATACTGAGGCAACCGCCTTGAATTGCATCCTGCACAGTGCGTATAGTGGTCGTATTTCAGAGTACATGTGTGACTAAGTCTTGCTTACGGAAACCTAGAACAGAATCCCGGCTTAAACCAACACTTTGTACTACAAGCATGGCTAGTACTAGAATAGCACCTGGAGCAAGCTTCACTTTGAGATATACTCCTTCTATCCCAAACTAGTTATAGCTGTTTCATTAAATCCTGAGCAGTGGATCTAGCCTTTATAGGTTGCAAGTAGGTGACATTCTCATTGCTGGAATGATGCAAGCATTAATTATAGTTTTGCTTTGACCCACACTGTTGTCAAGCTGCGCTAGGCAACAAGTCTCCCAATAGTGACTTCTTATTAAATAATTGTCCTACAGAGCTTACAATATATTAACTTGTATTACAGGAGAAATGAAGAGTTTGAGCATGATGGTAAGAAAGCATTTTTTAATAGAATGTGTTCAGAATGTGTTCAGTAATAGAATGTATTCAGAGACTATGTACCTCTGCCAATGGGTTATTTTGTGTTAATCAATTACCCACCAGGCTCTTTTTAATTTTCTTCAATGAGTGTCAATACAATAATTTGCATATTAATTACAAAATAATCGTTACTGCAAGCCAATCATTGGTAAATAAGCAAGAAGAACTTCATTCACTCTGCACTAGTAGAGAAAGTTAAAGGGTAATCAGGGTCTTAGGCCATGGATATTCTTAACATTACTCCGACATGCTCCAATTTTCCTGTTTTGTACCAAGCTGTCAAGTGGTGATACAAATAATTTCCAAAATAAAAAGCATTGAAAATGTCCTATTTTCAGAAAGTTGCCTATCCCTGCATACCTACCCGTTCAAACATTGCATCATCCGAAATTTTGTAAACGATGAAATTTACTTGAAGAATCTAGAGAAGGACTTGTTGGAATTGCAATTTATAGAGAAATCAAATGACCTATACAAGTTTCATCAGGTATACATTGCCATTTATCTCATTTCTGAAATTATAACACTCTCTAAATTCTACAAAACTTTTAGAGCAATGACCTTAAAACATCAAATAAGAAGAGTATTTCCAATCTAAGGTATAAACTTCGAATTTTTTACGAGACAAGAATGCAGTTGTTTGCAGAGGATTTCATCATGCGGAAAAACCAAATGCTTTGAAATGGCAATATAATTATAAAGTAATAAACTTTTTATACCATCATAAAAACACTTTCAGGAAATTTTTGTACAAGGATTGCCTCGATTGGATGAATATTGTGACAAATATCCCATTGGACGAAAATGCTATTGATATGTCTTGTGCAAAGTATTCAAATACGGGTAAGAAACGCTGTGCAGTAAGACAGACCAGCATCGCACAGAATTGCAGAATTTACGAGTTCTAGAGGGAGTGTGACGACATCACATTTAAGCACTACAACCTAAGATCTTCGTAGTTCTCTGACTTTTCTCAACACTACCACACTTTCTAAAGAAGGTAGGGATATTTTATCGCAATGCAGATGTTCTTCTGTGTCATGATGATGAACTGGAGGGAAGACGCATTGCTTACATATTTTATCTCGTCCCACCTTGGACCACAGATGACGGAGGTAAATGAAGCGATCGTTGTCTTCACTCATGTGCAAAAGAAATTAGAAAGAGACAGAGTTATAGAGTTGAAAGAATTCGCTATGCTCCTACTTTTTAGGTTCTCTTGACCTATTTACCATTGACGGTAAGCACATACTATATTTTTGTTTCACTGACATTGTTACTGAAATATATTGAAGTACGTCTAAGTCGTTGCCTATTTTCTTCGTATAGAACAAGGCCAGCCAGATAAAATAGTAAAATCGTTAGTACCAGAGTGGAATAGTTTAGTTTTCTTTGAAGTGACGCCTATATCATTCCATCAGGTAATATGTATTACTTAAGACATTAGAGTTGGATGATTATTCAGTAATAGAATCAACGGGGATGAATTCAATCAGTTGTTTTGTAGGTATCCGAAGTTTTGTCAGACAAAACCAGGTTGTCTATTAGTGGCTGGTTTCATGGTCCTCCAATAGATCGTCCTTCACCTTATCAAGAACTTGCTCCAACAAGACAGTCGCCACTGTCTCTCAAGGTTTGGAAATATTTCATTGGACTGCACGATGCTCATCTGACGCACGAATAAGTTCATCATATGGCGGCACGACTTTCTCATTTATTGTATATCAAAATGTTTAGGATGAAGTTTTAATTTCGTGGATAAACCCGATGTATTTACAACGTGAAATTGTTGACGATATTCGAGAAAGTTTTGAGGAGAATTCAGAAATTGAATTAAAAGATTTCTTACTGGTAGGAGAACGTCTCATTTGACAACCGTGCTATATATTATTCATGTGGTCTACACCATACGTATTTTACAATGTTAACAGGATGAAAAATACAGTGCTGTAATAGAAGAACTTTACTCCGAGAAAACTCAGTTTTCCGTAATTGGACCTGCCAACAAAAGGTGATTGAAAACAGCGATAATGATGACGGCATTGTCATCCACAAAGTTTTTTCTACAATACAACATGATTAATCTAATTTGATGTTCAAAATGTAGGAGGTACGAAAAAGTTCGTGAAAGTGGTCTTGTTGCAGAGTGCGTTCAACTGTTTAAATCTGAGCCAATGTTTAAACTTCTTACCATGTGTACCGGTCTAAAACTGTCTAATGTCGGCATTCAGCGAGGTGGAGATGGCGAGGAAAAAGAAAGGGAAAAACAAAGCGCCTTACCAGAAACATCTGCCAATGACAAGGTAAACGTCATGAGATAACATTTACTTGAAGCGGATTATTAGTAAGTACAAGATATTGAACAAGTTATTCACTTATGACAATAAAAAGGTCATGGCCATGTTGCTATGAATAGTCACAAGGAACTAAAAGTTGATTAAACTTGATTGCATCCCGTGCAATGCTCTGGTAAGTTTCTATCACACTGTGTTCTGCGGTAAAGAGTTTGAAAGAAGTACGAAACATAAATCGGAACGGACCTTGTGGTATAACTTTCCCGCAATACTACAAGCATGCTTGCTTCTTCATCCTCCTCTTTCTGTCTGTCCCCAGGAAACACAGAGCGAGGATAAAAGCTATAGTTGCCATGGTATGGTATGTCGCTGGTCTCACGGCTGTTACACGCTCATTCACGACAACGATCCGGATGCTTCCGAGATGGCTTTAGACTCGTTATTCTACATTGGATGTGACGGTGAGTGGTAACAGATAGCTTGGGTTTGGTTGGATAAAGCAACTTTTTGTTGAGGCATGACGAGGAACGCTTTGTATAGAATACAAGGAATCAACAAGGAAATACCTGTATATCATGAGTTTGTATTTTTAAGGTTGGAAGCAAGAGTTTGGTGGTTATACAAGCTATTTAGCCCGAGAAGAAGACGAAGAGGTAGGAAGAATCGAGTGAAGTGTTGGAGACAGTAACGTGGTCCTTATTTATTGATTTCAACCATTTTCAACTGTACAAGATTGACAAAGAGCTTTGTGACAGTATTTTACCAACAAATCGACAAGACAGTTGAGCAAACTAAAACAAAAGGAGAAGGCTAATTGGAATCTCTCTGTTTTGTAGTTACTGACAGTTTGCCCGTGTTCAAACTCGCTGGCGCTGGTCTACCGTGACACTGACACACTGAAGTTTGTTAAACATATCAACAACCGTTGCCTAACTGAAAGAAATGAGAATAATTTACCATCAAGCGAGAAACATTCAGATAAATATTTCAACATAATGTGTACCTACTTTGAGTAAAACAGACACGCATCTATAGGTTCGTATTAAGGTTTTAACTCCAGCGATGCATCCTTCTACTACAGCCAATTTGGTACAGCTACAGCGCGCGACCTTCCCTCGAGTTCCCCGCACCGATCCTCTTTGGACCGGTATAGGAACTTCAGAAGTACTCCGACTATGAACGTAGGAGGAGTATGCCCGTTATGGAAATGAAGTCTTCGTTGATTGCGCAGACAGATCGTCGCTATAATTCAATAGCAATCTTGACATTACAGCTGCTGGCATATAGAATCCGGTCTTTTAAAATACATGTAAGTCGTGCGTCATTTGTTGCCACAAAGATAATTAAGAGTTTCGCGTTCCAGCAGGAACTTGTTTTCAAATTTCATTATTTTTAGTAATAATTAATAAAGTTGACTTAATAAAAACTCTCGGTCGATGAGCATTTTGGTAACTTCTTGGAACTTCTTGGCTAAATCATGAACATACTTCAAGCAAAAAAAACTTTCAAAAACGTGCGCGCTTGGGCCTAGAAAAGTATCTATTCCAAGTTTACTTGTGCTGCGTTTTATTGGTTGCTTTTCTTTTGACCTCGTCCACAATCACAGCTTGAAAATACACCAAGTGAACGAGCAAGAAGGTGACTTCCGACACTATTTTAATTACGGCTGCAAGTCAACCAAATGGCGACATCAAACGGTAGTAGCTTTTCTTTGACAAGTGAGCCGCGACGTGACGATAACTATGACATCGTTATAAAGATTATTTTTTCTTTCATCAGCATTGGCTCTGTCCTGCCTAATTTCTTGTTTCTTGTATCAATGTTATTTAATTATAGCAGAGAAAGAGGTGGACATCACAATATTTTACTTTATAACATGATGATTTCTGACACCCTAGCAGGTAAGTAATAGCCAAGTAATAGCCACTGGTGCAAGTCAGTATTGCTGATGATGGGACTACATCTTATTCGGTGTTATTCGTTGGTGTAACTATAAAAAATTCGCACTGTAATATATCTCAAAATTTCCCTCTCGTTAACGTTTGCCATGTACATGATCTATTGAACATCCGGAGAGCTCCTCGTTTCCTTGTGTTTACGAGGCCGTTTTGTCTCCCAACTAAAAACTAAAACCATTTCATAGCGACAACAAAAATAAATAATACTTTTTCAATATAGTTGAGATTAGCATTCTTGCTCAATGCAAAACAGTGGATTTAATTTGTAATAATCTTTCCGATCTTCGTGCTATCATATATAGAGCTTCAAGACAAAGTTCAATTAAAATACTTACTTTAGAACATCTAATTCTTAATTTCTCGTCAAAAATGACGTGAAAAAAGTGCTTATTTACAAGTACACATATTGTGGAAACTTTGCAAAAAATGCAAGGCCATGGTAGAAGTTTTTCGAGGTGGCATATCTGGGGATATTAAATTAGAATGTGCGGAATGGCGTCGCAGCTGAACTCCAACGGTGACGGCATCAGGGAGCTTCAAATAAACTTTAATACACAAGCAAGCAAAACGACAAACCAAAATCTCGCAACACCAAGGTGCAGCAGGAATTAGAATAAACTTCGTTTCTTTATTCCATATAAAATATCCGAATTAGGGGTTCATACCGAGGGACTGTACACATTACATAAATTCCATATTCGAGTGAGAAAAATACACCTTCTGACATTCAATTTCTCATTTGAACTTTTCCTTCCATTGTGTTTTCCCGAAGCTTACTGAGACGATTAAAGGCCGGTTTACACTACAGTGAAATTTTAGTACGGTACGGATAAAAATGGTACGGGTACCAAAAATATAGTGCAGATGACCTGTTTACATTGAGTATTTTTGTCCGTACCAACCGGTAAAAAATACAACTTTAGTACTGCCAAAACGGCAGTACTAAAGTACTACCGTTAAGTAAACGGAAGTACGGCAAA
>JAODVM010260594.1:0-12527 GCA_025400095.1 Phenganax marumi | reverse complement strand
ACATGTGTTCTCTCGAGTTTTGTCCCCAGTCTCCCTTCTAAACTGAGCTATTTATTATTAACTTAACCATTAACTATATAATAAGCATAAACAAAGTTCGTAACACTCCGCTCCAGTGCGGAAATTAATATCCTTAATTGAGTAACGATGATTCACACAGTTGTTGCACAACTTGTCTTTATCAGTTGTCCTTACTATCTGCCGCGAAGTGTTGTCATAGTTTTACTTGTCCTCGATGCTTAGTTCTTCCTTGGTGGCAATGAGACACAATTTGTGGATGGGTCTGTCGTACTCTCCCACGTCCGTTTTTATCTTCACTTTCCCGACCAGACCATCTTCTCCTGGATATGTATCAATAATGAGTGCCATCTTCCACTGACATCGTCTTAGCTTCAGATCGAGCTCCAAGACCAAATCTCCTACTTGAATATTCTCTCTCTTTCGTAACCACTTATTTTGAGGATGCAAATTTGGAGCAAAATATTTCAACCAGCAATTCCAGAACTCTTTCACTCTGTTTTCTGTGCTTCTGAGAAGATGTCTTGGGTTTATTCTGTCCTCTGGTATTGGTTGAGGAGGTGTACTATGTCGTCCCATGAGGAGGTCGTTAGGAGTCACAGGGGGGTCCTCCCAGATGCTGTCGGAACTGGGATACAGTGGGCGGCTGTTGACCATGTAGTTGATTTCCGTGAGGAAAGTTCTCCACTGTTCTTCAGTAAACACTTGGTTCTTGCAGGTGGAGTCTAGAGCTTGCCTGACGGACTTTATGAGAGATTCAATGATTCCATTTTGGTGACTTGCATGTGGGGTATTCCATTGCCATCTGAAATCACAAGCGAACTCCTCAGAGAGAACACTTTGGACCTTGTGGAAGTTCCAGCCTTCGGTGATTTCTTTGAGGTAATGTTGGGCACCAACGAAATTTGTCCCACAGTCGGACCAGCAGTTGTTTGGGTGTCCCCGTAAACAAGCAAACCTCTGAAATGCCATTAGGAAGGTGTCGGTACTCTTGTCGCTTACCAACTCCAAATGAATCGCCCTTGTTGTCATACAAGTAAAGATTATTACTTGAGCTTCCTTAAGCGTCCTTCGGTTTAGTCTGATGTGTACTGGTCCAAACATATCCATAGCGGTGTTGGAAAACGCTGGTAAGCCGGCGGCACCACGCAGACTTGGAATTTGACCCATAAGCTGTTCAAGAGGCTTCTTGCGTAGCCTCTTACAAATGATGCATCCTCTAGTCATGAATTTGCACATTCCTCGAAGGCCAACGATCCAAGATCTTCTCCGTGCTTCATGCATCAAGCTCTTGTATCCACAATGGCAGCGTTTATGGTGTAAATGACGTAACAGCAGGTAAACAAAGGGGTGGTTTCGAGGTAGGAGTACAGGGTTTTTCATGTCTTCTGGGAGGGATCTGATGTTCTCAAGTCGCCCATGTACTCTCAGTAGTTTATCTTGGTCTTCTTTGATGATGAACTTTTCCCCAAGGGATGGGACATCTAGGTGGACTTGACACCATTTGAACAAAAGGTTTTCAGAGTCTTTCAATTCACTGACAGAGATTACCCCTTCTTTTACGTTTCTTTTCCTAGCGTTTTGAACGAAACGGAGGACATAGGCCAAAGTTCTCCAAACTTTCGAAATGAGGAGCATGATGCCAACAGACGTGTCAGAATTGCGTTGTCAGTCTTTTGGTCAGACAAGAAATTTGAGTTAATCTCTTTAGCACTTTCTCCTGATCTTGGCGTCTTCATTGGAGGTTTCTTTTCTTTCCTGGTTTCCTCAGCACGTTCATCTGTGGTTTGAGCATCTTCTTGGAACTGTGGCCAATCAGATTCTGGTAGCCTGAGGAATGATGGGCCTTCTAACCAATCTGCAAGCCGCTCGGGCTCAATACCTCTCGTAAGAGCATCGGCTGGGTTGCTGCTTGATCTCACGTAACAAAAATCCTCTGATCCAACCGTTTCCTGGATCTTGGCTACGCATGCTGATACGAAAGGTCGGAATTCTCTTGGTGGGGTTCTGACCCATGACAAAACCGTGCTCGAATCCACCCAAAGGATTCTTTCAGCTTCTTTAATCTTCGCGAAATACAGTGTCTTTTGACAGGACTCACACATCCTGGAAAGTGCTAAGCAGCCTAAGAGTTCCAATCTTGGAATGCTTTTCTTCTTCAACGGCGCCACAAACGGTTTGATCATGACACAACGAAAACTGCCATCAGAGAGTTTCCAGCGAAGAAAAATAACTGCACCAAATCCTAGTTCCCCACCATCAGAGAAGCCATGTAATTCTGGGAGGCCAATGGTATTGCTGGGTTTCAATTTTCTATGGAACTCAAACGTGAGGAGATAGTTCATGTTCTGCAGGTTGTCTTTCCACTTCTTCTGGAAACTGTCAGGCAGAACGTCGTCCCAGCCGAATCCTGAACTCCAGAGCTCCTGTAAATGGATTCGAAACTTGATCGCAACGGGCGAAACAAGGCCAATAGGATCCCACAGTTGGGCCACTAATGCTAAGCAATTTCGTTTGGTAAACGTTTCGGACTGTCCAACAATTTCGCGTTTCTTAAAGGTGAATTGGTCTTTTTCTTTATCCCACTTATGCCTGAGCAGATCTGTAAAAGGCTCACCATTAGACTGATCCACTTTTTTCCTGTTGGAATGCCAACACTTGATTTGGAATTGTCCCTTCTCCAGGATTTTGTCCATGTCGGATGTGATCTGTTTGGCTTCGTCCATGGTTGATCTAGATCCTCCGATGTCATCTACATATACATGCTGCTGGAGTTCTCTTGCTGCGTCCGGATATTCGGATTGTGAAGCTTTGGCTAAAGTGTTGATGGAATTTGATGCTATGTCGGGCGATGGTTTGTCTCTGAAACTTAGCCTTAACCATTGATAGACCGTGGGCCGTTCACTTCTACTCTTCCTCCACAGGAACCGGTGGTAAACCTGATCCACTGGATTCACCATAACTTGATTAAACATCTTACGCACGTCCCCAGAATAAGCCACGTCATCCCATCACCAAGCCATTAGAATGCTTGGCAATTCATTGATGTAGTTCGGGCCCTTTTCAAGATGATCATTGAGGGAGAGCCCGTCGTGGCCCTTTGATGACGAATCAAAAACGAGTCTAATCGTGGTGGTCTTTTCAGGCGTGAAAACCGCTTGAACGGGTAAGTACCATTCCGGTTGGGTGTGGTCGACTTCAGTTGGAGGTATCTTGACCACAAATCCTTGATCCACTAATTTCTGGATTTCTTCGTCAACAGCACTGCTGTAACCTTTTTTTTCGAATGATTTCTTGGCTGAATACATTCTTTTTAAGGCAATGTCGTGGTTGGAGTGCTTTGGAGGTCCCTGTTCTTTCCAGGGCATTTTAACTTGGATTCTTCCATCAACCAAATTGGTGGATTCTGAGAGGGACTTAACAAACTTGTTTTCACGCAATTCATTTTCACAGCAGGTACAGAGTTGAGTTGGTTTTAGTCCCATTTGATCTTGTTGAAGAAGCTTGTTGACACATTCTACCAGACTCATCGTTCCAACATTCACTGACTGAATTCCCCAATTGTTCATCAACTTAGGATCAACTTGTCCTAGCAAATACCAACCAAAACAGTTCATTTTGGCAATAGGTTCTCCTGGTTCGCCAGATAAAGTGTGAACATCGACAATGCTTCAGTAAAATCGGTCCCAAGTAATAGATCAACTGCACCACCATCCAAATGTAGCTTGCCTACAACAGCCTTAAGGTGTGCATGACTCTCTACTGCCTTCCTTAGATATTGTCTGGACGCCACTACAAGGTTTCCTAACAGTGTGAACTTGTAAGGTTTTCTTAACACTCTCTTCCACCGGTGACGCGACAGTAATGTCAAGGACTTCGGAAACTTCAGACCTTGTTCCACCGCCAGCGAGGTTCATGGTAAGGTGCGTATGAGATCCATGCAACCCTAGTTTTGCAGCTGCAGTTTTTGAAAGAAGACTGGTGTTTGATCCAGTGTCCAACATTGCGAGGAATTCGACAGGTTTTCCACTTACATCGAAGACTAGTACCTTTTGAATAGGGCACAGCCCGGCAACAGTTTTTGCTTGTTTGTTTTCATCAGCCATGGCAATCGTTTTGGCATTGTGGTTTTTCGACGTGGTGTTTCTAGGATTGGCAAAGGAAGGTGCCTCAGGGTTCAAACTTGGTAGCGGAGATTCTTTTTCCTCATTAAGTCCTTTCTTCTCATTATGCAAAGATCGATGATGGTCTTTCTTGCATTTATCACACAAGGTTCCCTCGGCCTTCCAGCAATCTTTAGTATGGTGTGATGCTCTCAAACACTTACGACATCTTTGATGTTTCTTCACCACTTCCCACCGTTCATTTACTGCTGAGCTTTGGTAATTGGGACAAGCTGGAAGCAAATGCTTTGTCACACAGCCCAGGGGACATTTTTTCATCTGATAGTGGTTTGCACTGTGCAGCTTGGTTTTCAGATTTCTGGCAATGATTCCCTCGCGAATTCCGTTCAGCGACCTCCTCTTCTGGCTCTTGTTTTCCTCTGGAGCGAATACATGCTTCTTGATGTAACCAGTCGATGAGGTTTGCCACATTTTCTTCCTCTTTCATCCTCTTCATTTCTCTGCCAAAGTCTGCATTATATCTAGGATCAAGCTTTGACAGTAGTTGAGGCATGAAAAATGGTGCTTCTGTGGATGAAGCCACCTAACAGTCGTTGTCTTCCATGTCGTTGACATAGCCGGATATAAGTGTGGCATAACGAGTGAGCGATTTGGAGTCCCTTTTAACTTGCTTTTGGTTGTTAATTCCAGCTAGCAGTTCATCCATTAACTTACGTTTGTCTTCGAATTCAATATCTAGAATTTTCCATGCATGAGCGATGCTTTTGCAAGTTTTGACTGGATCAGTCCACCAAAGGCCTTTTGGCATTGCTTTCCTGAATCGTTGTAATTGTTCATCCTCATCCTGCGAACACTTTTTCATCCAATGGTTGAACTCTCTTTTCCAGGTGGAATACGATCTGCGCCTGCCGTCCCATGTGGGAACTGGTAACCTTTCCAGAATGCTGGAATTTGACTTTGAAGTCGTCATGGTTTCCACCATCTTCTTTACTGCAGAGGTCATTGTCTCTAAGGTTTCTGAGCTACCAGATGCTCCTTCAGAGTTGTTGAGCTTCTTTTGATAGGCGGCATACGTTATTGCCACTTCTATATACTCAGTCTTTATCTTTTCTCCAATGCTCTGAGCAGCTGATAGTAACTCTTCCGTTTCTGCACCACCATCTTCAACAAGTCTGTCAGCAATTACTTCTTGTTGCTTTTTTATATTTCTGTACTTTGATTCAATGAGGTTGAATATACCTTTTAACCCCTCTAATTCTGGTTCCACTGCAATAATGGTTTGAAATTCTTCAAAAAGTTCTTTGAGAGCATAAATTAAGTTGTTTGTCTTCACTATGAGCGTGTTAACGTCTACTTTCGGTGGCATTTTCAGAGATTTCTCTCAAACTACATTTAGAGTATCCACTTTAAGAGCCTCGATCCAGTCCAAACGACACAAGAGCATACAGCCCCAACAACTATTATACATATTCAGGGTAGAAATGAGTGTAAAATAGCCAATAAGTGGGACAGTACTACCTGATTTGTGCAGTTTTGCCTCTTCTAAAGTAGATGAAGTTTCCAGGACGGTTAGTTGCATCCCTTGCAGTCAGTTGTCCTGAAAATACAGCTTCTCTGGCGTCAATTCTGCACATGACAGGCGTGTGCTCTTGCAAATGGCAAATTCTCGAGTTTATTTGTCGTTGAAGTTTGACTGTTTTGCATATAGGTGAACAAACTCACATCCAAACAAGAAACGTTTTAAAAAGAATCTAATTTCCCTGCCACAGTCTTGCACTATGCACATATATTTTGATACTTGCGCTGAAGTCAACTATAAACAAAACAATTACAACAATTTCAAATTGTACTTTGGATTGGGATGCTCAATAGCAAGTTTCTACTCACAATTCAGTGAAAGGTTTCTTTTCTTTCATGTCCCAAAGAGTTCTGTTGCCTGCGTAAAATCTAAAATCTTCCTACGAAGTAATCTTGTTTTTTTTTATGTGCTCTCCCTACCAGTACCTAGTCTCCCCGCTGAACTAATCTATTTATTATTAGCGTAACTATTAACTATGTAACAGAACATAAATCAAGTTCGGAACATGTTTGTTTTTTGTATTGCTGGTGTCTCCCTTGCAAAATATGCAGTTAGCCTTATTCAATATGGATCCAACTATGTAGTAATCTTATATAAACTGTTCAGACTAACAATACATCCCATGACATTAAAAACAAAAAAGAATTTTTTACCAGAGGCTGATATTACCCGCACAGTAACAAGAACAAACTTTAGTCAGGGATTTTTTATATAAGTTTATTTAAAATGTAGAATATATATATTAACACATACACAAAATATATAGCAGTATACTTTATAACTAATAGTTCAACTTATCTGTCATGACACAGCTAAATGTACTCAGATGATGATTCTCAGATGATGATCGGCATATGATGATCCTGATGATAAATATACTCAGATGATGATTCTCAGATGATGATCCAAGGTAGTATATTAAATCTGCTACAACAGTCCGTGATTATGTAAGACACGTTTCCAATGTTAACTGGTAGAGTAGTTCGCGACACTCATCCACAGAACTTATAGTCAACTTCAACTTATTCAACAACTCCCTAACTAATAGCAATGCTCTCTTATATAGGCAAGGCTTAAAGCTATACTTGTCCTACTACGTAACTAGTGTTGCGTGAGTGTGGTGCAATAAGCAAGCAAACTAGTATTGCGTGAATGTGGTGCAATACTATTAGGGCTAGGGTATCAAATGTCAGAGTATTGTCACTAGGTGTAACACATAACACTGACATAATGCTTTCCTTGTCACTGATTGTTGAAGTTTGCAATGCAGGAAATCTCAGCACCATCTCCACTTATCCATACTTTCTCTCCATCATCAAAATTGGTCCTTCAGCCATTTTCCGTGGAAGAATTGAAAAAGACATATTCAGGGCGCTGAGTCAAATCTGGTTTACCTTTGACCCACAAAGTGCAATATTGTTCAGCAAAATTGCAACTTTTGCAACAAATTCCAATGGGTAATTTGCAACATTCAAAACAATAACACCGTGTGAATTTTTAATAAAACTGAACTTCTGATGAAATCTGTCATTCGTATTTGCAGAAATATTAGCAGAAACTATAAGAAAATTGAAATTTGTGCAATTAGCAATTTTCCAAAACTAAACTGCAATATTGGGCTCAAATGGAACCGGATTTGACTCTAAACAGATTGTTATGTATTATTTACCTGAACTGAGGCCAAATGTTATATTTTCAAATAAGACTTATTAACATTCAATAGTACACTAGAACAATGAGTTACAGCACACAAAACGTGGAGCACATAACAATTGTGGACTTACCTTTTTTAGCTCGAAATGAAGCTCTTCCTTGAAACAGATTTGAACACCAGGTTCCTTTCCAGGCGTTCGTGTGATATGAGATGAAATTCACATCAATAGTTTTTTCGTCAAATTTTGATCATTTTTATTCAATTAATGTTGAAAATTTCTTGTTCGTAAACAGTTGTTTACAGCAATATTCAGGCTTAAAGTACACACATGAGATTTATCAATATCGGTTCAGACTGCAGCTTACTTTCAAGATTTACCCTTCGTTGTGAAGGTGAGAGGTAGACATTTTCTTAAACAATGTAAATTTTCCATTAGTATCCCAAAATTGAACAGCTAGTATGCTATTGTTGGCCATTTTGCACTATATTTTCTATATTCACTGCATGCGTGGAACACAAAAATATTTTAGTGAAATATACACATGAAATTAATTTGCACGTAGTCAATGGTTGAAAAATTTTGTTTTAAACATATTCTAGAATAGTGCCTGACAAAAACATTTTTGAAACACTCTGAGAAAAAAAAAAATCGGGATTGACTGATTTTGGTCCATACTGTTGCAGTAATTTTGCCGCCATGTTTCGTGTAGCTGAAATATCTGAGCCTGCTTAATGCTATTGTGCAATGTTACTTTTTTCTGGAGATGGATAAAGTTGTCAAACGTGGACCTAAAAGATCTCTTACAATGTGACAGGAGTTTTTCCTGGTTTTGGTACGTTTATGATTAGGCCTTTTGGAAGAAGATCTGGCCACAAGAGCTGGATTTTCCCATTCACAGATGTCAAGGATCTCCATCACATGGATTGATTTTTTACACTCGAGGCTACGCTGTTACCCGATTTGGTCTTCATGAGAATCAGTCAACAAATCAATGGCCACTTCATTCAAAGAGTTGTATCCTTCCACACAAGTCATTATTGATTGTACAGAGATTTTCATCAAGATGCCAAGCTCTTTCAGAAGTCAAAGTGTCACATATTCAAGCTATAAACACCACAACACTGCCAAAGGTGTGGTTGGCATTAGTTCATCAGGAGCTGTCTCCTTTGTATCTGACTTGTATGCTGGAAGATCAAGTGACAAACAGATAACTATTGACTGTGGTATTTTGAGTCTTCTGAAAGATGGAGACTCCTTAATGGCACACAAAGGATGTAATATTGAAAATTACTTGCCTGTTGTGGTGACATTAAACATTCCACCCTTTTTGCATGCTAAAGAGCACTTGTCTATAGAAGAAGAGACCCAAACTCGATGAATAGCTTCTGTAAGAATCCATGTGCTACGAGCAATTGCCAGGATCAAAAACTTTAAAAGTTTAGATATAGTTTTCTCGATTTCCATGGAAGCAAATTTGAATAAATTTTGGGTAATATGCTGCTACCTATCAAACTTTTTACTACCAATGACTGTAGAAAGAAAAAGATTTGAAACCTTCTATTGAATTTTGAATATCTACTTTCTACTTTCGTTGGGAAATTTGGACAACTATTACAAGACAAAAACACAACAGAACATTTTAGCAAAGATTGTGTGAAGTAATTACATGAAGGAAGAATAAATGAAAAATAAAAAGAAGTTAGTTCTGGGAGCATTTTTGTCTCCCATAAATACATATCCATTTAGCTACACTCCACATGCATATCTACATTTGTGTAGACCACAAAGTCAATCCAGTCTAGATTTAAAATGTTCATTACACGTTGGCACTGAAAATAGTATGCATGGCTTTCTTGAAGTTTTAAACCATTATGCAAATCATGAAATCTTGAGGGTAGTCGAGGTCTACTTCTAATATACAAGGAAAAGAACTCCAATTTTTAACATGTAATACCACATGGGATATAATCAGACCCAGATTAACCGTATGTGGGGCCCGTGGCACGCTCTCAGCGCGGGGCCCCTTGACCCCCCCCCCAAGTTTCACGGGAATCAGAAATGTTGGAAAGTCAAAAAATGGCAATCCTTTTTTAGGTCATAATTTAAAAACTTGCCCAAGTATTTACAAAAACAGAACAGTTATTCAATTGATGTTCAATATTCAATATTAATGTATGGCAGGAAAGGTTATTTAAAAGTCAACAGAAGCAATGTTCATACCAAAGGCAAGGGATTGATCAGATAGACCTATGGTTATGACCGTTAAATCCATCAGTGATCAACACTATATGTGTCTGTTGGTCCCATTCTCAGGCATTGACCGCCTTGTACAGGAGTGATTTCTTGGTTGAAAACTCATTAATTAACGATGACATGTCAATGCTTCGTAGAAGATCACTCTCGACACTAAGCAGAACAAGGTTGTTTAGTCTCTTCTGCGTCATACATGATCGGAGCTGGTTCTTGATCAACTTAAGTTTGGAGAACGACCGTTCTCCTGAACAGTTCGAAATCATCAAACTAAGGTAGATGCGGAACGCAATGACCATGTAGGGAAATACTGTTTCCAGATTTTTGGTCACGAGAAGCCGGTACATGCGCAACTCCAACGAATCCACGTTCAATTCGATGTCGTCGTCATCTTCCGTCATGACGATTTTGTCACCAGGCTCGCTCGCAGATGACGAGAAAGATCTTCCAGCTTTTGAATTTGTAGTGACTTCTAACGAATTCTTAGCAAATTCTGTGTTGAGGAAAGCTGAAAACTGCAACAATTCATCAGACAGACTAGCTTCTAAATCATTTGGGTATGCCTCTTGAAGAGTCTTCGCACTTTTAATAATTTCTTCAGCAGAATGGTCCTTGAGACTTCGAAGGAAGCCAAACCTTGTAGCCATAGTAGAGTATGCACCCAGTCTTTTCCGCAATTCAGCGTCAATGCTGTCGATTATGACTAGGAACGTACCTGTACGAAATGTACTGGCTGGGGTCTGCGTCAATTCGGGCACTGAACCAGGTTCGTCGAAACGGCGACTTCGTTTACGCACTCGTTTCACTTTGCTTGCATATTGTTCGCATTCACTAAGGTTCTTTCCTTTAGCTTCAAACTCATCAAATCATGTTTGAAGCTTGTGCATAAATTCAATCAGCGATTCGTAAATTTCAACAGCTGAGTTGAGATCTTGATCAGCTGATTGCAGAACTTGGCTATTTGCGTGGAAGCAATGCAGGATGTGGTGCCAGAGAACTGCAAGAATTCCAGATTCCAGTTGATTCATATAGGCAGCAAGTCCACAAGCTTCCTCTCGGGTTTTGGGTTGCTCCTCGTCGTCACCAGCGATCTCTTCCAAAGCGCCGTCAATTTTGTTATACCCCATAGCCAGAGCCTTTGTGGCATCTGCACGTGCTGATTATCAGGTATCCGACATGCATTTTACCGTTGGCAGGCCTTTGCTTAAAAGTTTATCCATCAAAACTTTCCAACGATGCATTGAGGCAGAAAAAAAGGTGTACCGTCGTTGAAGGAAACCGAAGAATGCAACAGCCTGCTGGCAACAACCCACAGAAGACTGACCAACCAGATTGAGGGAATGCGCTGCACAGGGTATATACTCGGCGAGATTATATTGTTGCCGAATAACGGCCTGCATGCCATTGTATTTTCCACTCATATTGCTCGCATTGTCGTATGACTGTCCGTGGCAATCAGCCATATCGATTTGATGGATATTCAAAATTTTGAGCAAGCTTTCTGCTAGTTCTTTTCCTGTGTGACCATGCATCTGAAGGAAGGTTAAATATCGTTCAACAGGACCCGATGGCAAAACGTAACAAAGAATACAGGTGAGTTGGTCAATGTGGGAAATATCAAGGGTAGAGTCTACAGAGACCAAGAAATACTTGGCAGCCTTTAATTCCATAATAATATGCTCCTGTACACGATCTGCCATCAAGTCTACAAATTCCTCGCAAATTGTCTTTGACAGATATGATGTGTGACCCTGTCCCTTGTTGGCGTTGTGGTTGATATGTTGTGCTAAGAATGAATCAAATTTGGCCAACAGTTCCAATATTCCCAAGTAGTTACCATTTTTGGGTGATCCAACAACCTCGTTTGAGCCACGGAATGGCAAACCACACTCAGATAGAAAACGGATAGTTTCTGCCACCCACTGTAGCACAGCATGCCAATAATCACGCTCATCATTGGTCTGTCTAACCAATTCAGCATCAATGCAACAACCAGCATCACTGCGTTGGAGAAGTTGAATCATGGCATCTCGGTGAACCGCACTTCTTTCGTGACGAGGAATAGAATAGGAAGCGTGTTTCCAATCCTTGTATCCATCCTTCCCAAAACTTTTACTGTCGGTCATCAGCTTACACGCAAAACAGAACACTGCACATTGAGATGGTGAGTAGCAGAGCCAGATTCGAGGATGTTGCTGTTTGGTGGGAACATGCGTGTATGTAAACAAGCTTTTGTTGCACTGCCGCTTGTAATTCTCTCCCTCGAATTGGGTATAAGATTCGCTGAAATCCACAACTGAATTTCTACATTCACTGCTTCCTTTTGCAGTCCAAAATTCCCTCATACTATCTGAAATCGTAGCTGGCCACATCCCTAAATCACAGGAGTATGCATCAGTAGGAGTGGACAAACTGTTAGATGTTGTAAATTCGTCAGATAGCTCGGATTGTTCAGGCATAGGCATGACAGGATCTATCACTATTGTCGGGGTCGTGGGCGCAGTAGTATCAGTGATAGTAGTGAACTGACAAGCAGCTTCTTGGTCATGATGACGTGTTTTTGAGTCTGTAGGGCCCTTGACGTTGCTCTCAGTTGTATTGTCACCGCTGCTCTTTGGCAAAAACAGTTGGGATATTTTTGGGACTTATCCATAACTTTACTTTCCTGTGCCTGATGTTCCTGCTTCGCCTTCCATTTTGCTGCTCCAGATCCATATTTGCAATTCCTGTCCCTGTCACGACTGCCACCGGCACCACTGCTGCCACCTGTAGAACTCATTTAGATTTACTGACCACAGGCTGCAGTTGCAATCCTAAACACCCAGATGCACAATATGCATCTACAACGGAATTGTGTTTAACATTAGTAAAGATCTAAGACGCGCAATTAATGGTAGTAGG
>JAODVM010260483.1:0-12532 GCA_025400095.1 Phenganax marumi | reverse complement strand
ATAAAGTTCTTCAATTTTACGATACACAAACTCCGTAAACACAAGATCAATAATCTTTTCAGGAGTTAGCCCTTCATCCATGTCAATCTCGTCAACATACATTTGTCTGAAAAGGTGCGCCATAATTTATTCTCTACGTTTCTTTAACCAACTGCTCACAAGCACAGCCACTCAGCATACTAACGTGTTCATGGTGCCTCTCTCTTTTAAAGCAAACAAACCGGACAAACTTGTTTGTTTTTTACAAAAAAAAAATTTATTCATACGTCACTACTTATTCATACATCATTACATTACAAGTATTCAAGAGTTTTATGTTTCAGTTCTTGTCTTTTCTTTGTACAAAACAAAATTCTCCAGTCATAACAAGTGTACTTCAACAACTCCAGTCCATTTACCCTTGGTTTTATCTCACCCAAACTATTCATAAACTTTTCCATGACTTTTCCTTCAGAGATTTTTCTCAAGGCACTATCAAAATACGATAACAAACGCTCGTCACTTTCCATCATCAAGCAGTCATGCTGTCTCTGAGACGGATGGTCAATAATGCAACCATTGCAGTACTCAACAACGAGATTATCAATCTCAGAGGCTATTTCTTCAGCATAACAACATAGCAAAGTTTCTTCAATTATGCTTTGATGATGGTTAAGGATTCTATCTTCATTGCCAATGTCAACGGGCATTACGAGTTTTGGCACAGTTTTTCTTGAAGACATTTTAAAACACAATTAGTCTCTTCGGCGATTAACACTACGCTGATAAAGCTTGAGAGTAATCAGAGTTTTAGTATCATAGTTTAATTAATAATTAACCAGACAAACCAGATTTCTTATGCACAAGAATCAGACTTTCATTATCATACTTAAACTAATAGTTAACAAGACAAACCAGCTATTATGCTAATATAAAAGGATAATAATAAGTACAGTTTCTTAACATGACAATTACACACATTGTAACTTGTTCATCGTTGACAAATACTCTTCATATGCCAGTTTACGGTCCTCATGGTGAGTGCTAAACGTTTCTCCTGTTTCTTTGAGTCTGTACTCATACGACGCTGGATAAGTAAAATACGAAACACACAGCGGTTCAAACGGGTTTTGTTCTTAGCCGCATGCGTCATCTTTTCCATTTGAACATGTGTAGAACAAGCGTCCTTTGTTTGCACTTTCTTTCTTCACTTTTTGCACAGAACATGGAAAGCCATGGTAGCACATAGGTTTTATCTCGTCTCCCCATTGCCAAAACCGACAAGGGTTCTCCTTTTCTGAGCAAACGAAAAAGGTCGTCCAAAGTTTTCTTTCATCATATCTTTAACAATTCTCATTTTTGCCAATTTTTTATGACCATAGCAGGTTGGTTGCGGACAGTTTGTACCCTTCCACATAGCTATAGCTTTTTGAAAACATATACTATCTTGTTCAGGGCAAAAGAAATTACAGCTTGGTTTTTCTCCACAGTAGAAAAATACGCCGTTTGGTGTTTTAGTTCGAGAAGCAGCTTTTCCATGTAAGCACTCCATAATTATTAGCCAATTTAAACAAAATCATGCCTTTTTATATAGTAAAGCTGAAAAAAAACCGGTTCAATGCAAAAATATCCAGTTTATGACAAATTTCCGGTTAGCATGCGCGAGCACGTGCTCACACGGCCGGCCTGGAAACTAATTGGCACGGGTAAGAGCTCCTGGAAAAAATGCTGACGTAAGTGCGTTATATCTGTGACTTAACTACTTATAATCATTTTAACGTTAACTGATTGTTGATAAACAATCGTTTTCTTTAAAAGAATTATTTGTAAACCAGCATTTGAGGTATTTGTAAGTAGTCATTTCTAAAAATTAAATATGTACGTACAAGCATTTTATAAAACTGCTTATTTATAAACAATCATTTTTGAACAAGTGCTTATTTATCAATAATAATTTCCACTCCTGAGCGTGTTTTTTTATGTTCTTAAATTGAGTTAAAGTATTTATTGACGTGCAGGAAGTGGCTTGTAAAGTATCACCCGGACAAATGGCATGGCTTATGTAAAGGGGAAAAAGAGGTTGCATCTTTTATTATCAAAGAGTATGGACAAGTTTTTTTTTTGTATTCAAATAAGGTAATGGCCAAAACGATTAGTACTAAATGTTATTGTATATAGAAGTTGATATTATTGTGCATGATGTTATCATATGCTGTAACTGACTTTAACTGTTAACAGTAACATAAGGCTATCTATGCTATACTGCATACATTTAGTTCCTTTATGAATTTCAGAATGATGGATACTGGAACCTAATAAAAGAATTTGAGGAAGCACTTGAAACCTGGGATAGTTTGTTGGAAATGAATGTACCTGATTTGAATGCCACGTTGGCCAAAATGACGACAGTCAGAAGATTCATTGACGAATATAATGAAGGGCTGTATTGGGTGCAACAGCCAGATGATATTTTTGTTGTTGCTCAGTATGTTGATAACTTATGGTGGGACGTGATTCTTGTTGTCGAGGAGGCTATTGAGTATCAAGAACATCTAGGAACATCGTTTTGTAAGAAGTGAGTGCATGTTTCGATTTTCTATCAGCCACAATTAACAAACAATTTCGTTATAAAAAGAGGATGGACCGGTGGCTTGTCAGTTGTCTTTTGACCCAAAGCAAAGAATGCAAAGTAGCAAAGATGGTAGACCATGGGCGACTTGGGTAACATCAAAGAGAAAAGGATTGGGGGGAACAAGAAGGACTGCACGTTGCAATGGTGGACACAAATGTGAAAATATGAAATGCCTGTTTCTTACATTATACAATAAGAACAACAGACTTCAATTCGAAGCAGACGTGGACAGAACACGATTAAGCAGTTGCTGTGGTGTTCCGGCTACACAGGTACAGTGCAATGCTCAAAAAATTTGGGAGTTTGACGAGAGAGAAAAATACGTGACGGTTTACTATGGCGTGCCAAACCGGACAATATTACTTCAAGTCGAATTTATACAACATGTTTCATATATACACATCATGCTTCATATATATACATCATTTGTCATATATATACATCATGTTTCATATATATACATCATGCTTCATATACATACATCATTTGTCATATATATACATCATGTTTCATATACATACATCATTTGTCATATATATACATCATGTTTCATATACATACATCATGTTTCATATATACAGGGCGTATAAAAAAAATGCAATCATACGTTTAAATGAAAATCTTAAAAAGAGGAGGAATTGGAGAAGGCTTATATTTCCACTGTTTGAATGCTCTGCTATTCAGTTTTATAAAAATACCTTGAAATGAGGGAGTAATGTTACTCTGAGTAATTGGAATCGGACAATTTAAAATTTGAGATAGTTTGAATTAATTTAAAATTTCAGTCAACGTGACTGAAATCATTTCACGTAGCCACCATTTCTCAGTACACACATATCACTTCAACCTGCAATTCGCAAGGAACTCTTCTTAAAAATTATGGATTTCCAGGCAAAAACGTGCTTTAAAAGGCTTTCTAACAAAGTATTCGCATGCAATGACAATGTACCATTGGGAATTAAGAACGTTGAATTCATGCATCCAAAATTGACCACTTGTAGTAAATCACTTATTTTGGACTTTTAAATGGCTTTAAAATACACAATCAACAACACAATGAGTCCAGAAAGGATCGGACTACAATGTGAACTCAAAATGAAGACATGAAAATTTATATTATTTCGGTTATAAAGCTTTAATGTCTGATTGGGTTTTTTTATACACCCTGTAGAAGGTTTTTCTGCATTTGTGTGCAATGCAGACTTGAGCTGTGACGCAGTTATGCGACCTGCTCGCTAGGTAAACGAAACTTTTGATTTAGCTTGTTGAGAAAGCAGGCGTTGGAAGAAACAGAAGAGATAAATGAAGGTGAATCATCACTGCAATTTTGGAGAAAGCAATTAGATGCCTGCACACTTGACGGGAGATTGAAATACCCTAATTTGAAGAAAGTCATTGGTTGCGTGATGTCCCTACCATCCTCAAATGCTGCTGTAGAAAGGCTGTTTAGTCTTTTAAAGTTGGTCAAAACTGACACCAGAAATTCTTTAAAAAGAGAAAGTCTAGTCAGACTTCTTCACACAAAAGAGCAGAGTCAAGCCATGCTTATGATCTTAAAATTAATCCCAAGCTCTTGCGTTTCCCTAGAGCTGTCAAAAGCAATGCGACAGATACCAAAGTTAACCAACTGATAGCACAACAACTATCAAGCGAGTATCCAAATAGAACAGTATCACATTGCTGCAATTTTTGCATTAGCACAATATATAGTTTGGTTTGAGTCTTTCAGAGTAGTTTGTTACTTAGTAAAAACACTTTGAAGAAAGCACATATAAAGAACATGTTACAATTTGTTTATCGTTTCTCTGTGACTGCCAAAGGTCTTGCTCGAAATTTTAAAAATCCTTAGAAAATTCCTTAAAACTGGAATTCCTTAAAAAAATCCTTAAAACTTTGCAAAATTCCTATTTCTAAGGAAAAATCCTTAAAAGTGAGAGCGCTGTCACCAACAGGAACAGGATTTGTCTATGCAAAAACAATTTCAGAACTTCAACACAGTTATCTTTTTAATGATTGTATTCAGGTAACACCTACATGCCTGCTGCCTGTATTATCCAAATCATTTTCACATGAGAAGGTATCAACCACTGACACTTCTCCATGGTGCATGTGGTTGAGTCACACATTTGAACTCCAGTTTCAACAGCATAAAGTATGGCACCAATATGGGAACACGATTCAGCTAAACTGAACATTCAAAATGAACATAAGTAAAGCAAAAAACAATTTCTACTGTAGTTGGCTATCAAAAAATTGCATTCAAGGCCTTGAAAATATTTCCCAGCCATACAATTGCAATGAGCAGTTATTATTTCACCATCACTTTGTATGATAACCCAAGCTTTCAGGGGAGTCTCTGACAACTTTTGTGAATGATTTACCTTAGGAAATATACAACTGTCAAATAATTAAGGGGCTAAATACAAGTTCTTTGATCAATATGCACTCTACTATATAAATATATAGTCATCAGAGTGTCAGAAATCAGTAGCGTTCATAAAAGTACAGTGCGATTAAACCTACCCAAGCAAATACCAAGCGATTATCTCCTTGCAAAACTTTTACACCAAGATCATGAACCCATTCATTGACAAAATAATTGTAGGCCTCCAAACGTTTGTACGCTTCATCTGGCATTTTGCGTAGAATGGTGTCTGGACCAACAAGTAGTTACAGATGTCTGGAAACTCGAGTTTCGGCAATTGTTCCAGTCTTTAGAAAAATCCTTGCTTTTTAAAATGTATGGATCGATACTGTAGTGTGCAGGCCTTTAGGAGCACGTGAGAGATAGAAAACATGGCAGCCATGTTTATATAATGTGTTAAAAGTGATAAACAATATATGTGTTGACGAAGTATTTCAGATACCACCACACAACGCTATTTTTTCTTTGTACCGCTTTTGAATATTTGTTGGCAAAGAACTGAAGTACTTTGATACAAGAACACTACTCTTGTCTGTGAACACTTTTGCCATATTGCTCTTTTGTTTGCCCCTCATTTGAAAACCGGATGTAAATGAACACGCACAGAAGTCACGTGATGAAAGCTACCTATTCTTGACAATTGTTTTCCCGTACCAGTCCGCTTCCGATTGGCTGAATTATGTAAGGGCAAATGGCAACATTATATTGGATGTTTGTTTGTCCGACAAATTTATGACGTTTTTGACATCACAGAAGTTTTCAAAAATAACATAGTCCAGATTGTTTGTCGGAGACTGTTCAGATGATTTACTTACAATAATATATTTCAATTTAGTTACTAGACATTAGACCTTACTTAAATTTGCATGACTTGCATGAACATGCAAATATTTAGTGCCCACACTATGACCTCAACGACCTATGTGGAGCCGTGTGATTGGCTCTTAGTGGAATTCGTCGAATCATGGTGTGATGCATCAGCATTATGTAGTAGGATAATTTTAGAACATTAGCTAATATTTTACGCTAGCCGCTAGTATAAAACGCGACGCACTAATGAATTATGCATGTGAGATTGTGATATTGTGAGAACGTGAGTGAATGAACATCTAGTTAGTCTTGGAGACTATCTAAGTGAATCGTAACTGTGAAATTGTGAACTTGTTTGTTTCAATATATATCAAAACCTACGTGTGTGAAATTTGTGATTTGTTGGGCAAACAAAAGGGAGGCAATCCCCAACATGTCATTTTATTTTCCGATTACAGTTGTCGAGAGTGGTCAAGACTGCGAGCACTACCACAAACGATTACATTTTGCAAAGGCATTACGTGCGCTTCCTCACTGATGCGTAACGAGTTCTTCTGTACCAGGGTTGGCAACATTTCTTGAATTTGGCTTCTTTTTTTGGCCTTTAGCGTCGGAAATTTTTGTTTGGCTCCTGTTCGTTATTTGGCTAATTTTTGGCTCTTTTAGGATTGAGGTAAAATTCTGAGTTTAAAACAGCAATTTTTTAAACTTTTCCTTCAAGTGCACTCCGAGGATTAGGTTCAGCCAATCATATAACTCCACACCTTTTAAAAAATCTTATCTTAAGATCTATATAATAGTGACGGGTGTGTTTGCTGTGCCCAGCAACCAATTGCAAAACAAGAATTTTGATCTTTTCAGGGTAGTTAAATAGGTTGACTGATGTTTACTACAGTCACCATCAGTACTGCAGCATTATTTACTTTAACTGGCAAGATAGTGGCGTTTTTGAAGAAGGAATCCCGACTGACGCGGTCAGCTTTTGGTCTGGTGTACTAAGGTACCCAAACGGCAGTTTTCGTGATCTGGCCACGTACGCTATAGTAGCCTGTCTTACAACGCCGGGCAATGCCGTGATAGAACACGTGTTTTCCTACGTCACAGGAAT
The DNA here is from genome assembly GCA_025400095.1 of Phenganax marumi. Taxonomy (NCBI): domain Eukaryota; kingdom Metazoa; phylum Cnidaria; class Anthozoa; order Malacalcyonacea; family Clavulariidae; genus Phenganax; species Phenganax marumi. The sequence goes on along the minus strand of JAODVM010260483.1, from coordinate 5,578 downwards.
CAACACAAAGTCTTGGAACAAATTATCTTCCTGTATGCTTGAAGCCACTGTGAGAATACGAACAAACCTATACTTTAAGGGAATGTGTTGCAAGGATGTGAAGCCAACAAAAAGAATGTTTGAACTGTTTGATTCAAAACAAAAACTATGTGTAAAAAAATAGCAATGAACACATTGATGAACTTTCTTTCTCCATCGAGATGGTAATTTAGAATAAACATGTTACATAGTTTTCATATAGATCACTATACTTGAGTTCTATCTTGTTGTTTCACTAAAGAATATAAAATTTAAGGATAAACGCCAAGTAAATCTCTTGAAACTTCAGGATAAGTGATGTCTTTTCAGTAGCTCAAGTCTCGTTCCCAGTCCCAAACTGACTTTTAAAGTTTGGTGCTATTTCGCATATTTTAATCCTGGGTTTCGCTCATTTTTGTCGTTTCGACCTGGCAACCCTGTTGTGTACTGTAGCTCATAAGCTTCGTGCATTTGTTGCCTGTTGGTAATTCTAATTCAAGCTTGCTGCAAATTTTTTGTCTGGTTTTTCATTGAATCGTAGAAAGAAGAAATTTATCGAAAGTATTTGTTGAGGTAATGCAAAAGTTTGACGAAATAAAAACGTATTTTGGTCGAATCTATTTATTGAAACGAATGACAAAATGGCAATTTTATTAAATTTTTAGGTGAGCTTGGGGAGTAATCACAGTGACAGTTTATACCATTATGGGAATAACAATTGAGCAATATCAGGCCCGCATCGGAACACATAATTGTATACGAATGAAAAATTTATTGACTTGCTTGCAAGATAGCTTTCGTCGTATATTGTTGATGCTATTTCATTTGGTTATAATAATGGTCGTTATGTTAATATTTGTTTGTATGTGCTAAGTGAACGTATTTTGCGTGTCACCACTACAATCAAATTTAGCGAGCCATTGTGCCTATGCTACACAAATCAAGCATGCCACTGTGCCACTGCTACAAACAAATCAGCAAGCCGTTGTGCCACTGCCACACAATTAAAATCAGCAAGCCGTTGTGCCACTGCTACCAAGAATGAGCAGAGTTTCTTGCTTAAAGCAAGTAATAGTGCTATTCGCTGAAAGGTTGGGCCACATTGTGTATGTTCCACTGCTATTGAGACTGGCAAATGACGTAGAAGAAAACCCTGGACCCACAATATATGATGTGGTTGATCCAGCTAAACAGTAAGTGCAGATTTTAGTCAGGGAAGTACCAAAAGGTTTCGACAAAATGCTGGTAAACAGTGTTTAGCAATGTCTTTGACTGCAATAATATATAATTCTATTTTAAATGTAAATGCATGGGACTCAACTGTATTAAATTCCATACTTTGTGCTGGAAATAACCGTTATTCTTTGATAAGCAATGCTGTTAAGAAGAGCTATTTGCTTTTGACTGATGTGCCAGAAATGGTTTCAGTTTTGGATGGTATTCATTGCATGGAATATGGTGACCCGTTTGCTGGCAACTTATTCTTGTCAAACACTGCTCTACCTTATCAGTCTATAGAGAATGCTCTTAATAATCTGTTCATGGTAACTCATTTAAATTATCAACATTTATGTTAACAATTGGTTGCACTACTGTTGCAATTTTTAAAACTTCTGAAGGAACCTTTAAAGTATTTCATTCTCATTCAAGAGATTTATATGCCATCCCACACCTCCTTGGAAAATGCATATTAGCATCTATTGATAGTGTGGAAAGCCTGGTCATATATTTCCAAAGTACTCTACCTCCTGGTAATGAGACTCCCTTCGAAGTGAAAGGAGTAACAGTTCAGTTTAATTCTGAGTTAACAGAAATAACTGATGTTGGTCCAAGTGAAAGTCCAAAAGAGCTTGTGATACAAATTACAAAAAAAGCAAAGCAAGCAGCACAAAGTGAAACTAAGAAACAAACTAGACTTGAGAGTGATAGGGAATATCAAAAAGCAAAACGAGCTTCAGAAACTGAACGTGAAAAACAAACTAGACTTGAAAATGCTACGGAAATATCAAAAAGGAAAACGAGTTTCAGAAACTGAAAGTGAAAAACAAAGTAGACATGTCATACAAAGAAAAAAAGGACAGGAAACTGAGTTTGAAAAGCAAACTTTTCCTACCAGCACTAGTCAGAACAAGAGAAAATGTTTGTGTTCTTCTGACATTATAAGTCAGCAAGATTATTTAAACAAATTTGACAGTGAAAAACATGGTAGCATTCACAAACTGAGTTGGGCAAAAGTTAACATGAATAAATTTCATAAATCTGTTCAATTCCATATTAATCAATGCACATTATGTCAAGAAGCATGGCCAATGAACTCTAAACCTAGGTTGGTTGATTGTTATGTCTGTTCTCGATGTTCTCAAGACAATAAATCTCTCAGAAAGTTCGCACTTGAAAATTCAATGATTCCTTCTCCAGTACCAATCGAGTCACAAAATTTAACTCAAGTTGAAGAGATGTTGATTGCTTGTGCTCTTCCCAGCATGAGAGTTTACATTAAGCCAGGTGGACAATGAGGTTACTCAGGGCATTGTGTTAATTTGCCACAAAATGTAAAGGAACTTGGAACGTGCAACATCTTTACCAAGATATCCCAAAGATTTGTCAGTGATTATTGTCAAGGTCAAAGGTAAAGATAACTCATTCAGAGATGTTTCTGTGAGAAAAGAAAAAGTGCATAATGCATTATTGTGGCTTGTGCAACAAAATCCTCATTATGGCAAATTAGAAATTAATGAAGGTGCACCAAACTTAGCTGAAAATGATATTCCAGCAGATCTCAAGACTGTTGAAACTGAAAATGAAATTATCTCAAATGATGATATTAAGTCAGATTTGTACCCACCCACTGATAACCTTTTGAATAAATGGTTTATAATGAGTCCACAAACATGGATAGCTTCTTGCCTGTTGGTGAGCAGCAGGAACAAGAAATGCAAGCAGTTAGAAATCAGCTGTTAGGAAATAAACCATGCCATGGCCTGCTGTTGAAGGCGAGGCATTAAATGAATATCAAATATCACATTTGGCCACTAGGGCTTCTCCAAGTTTATTTCCTGATGGCAAAGGTGATCCTACCATTCAAAGTATCTTGACGAATGTTCCTCTTCAAGACTGAATTAAGCATCTTTTGAAACTTGCAGAATTTATTGATGGCAAATGGGTGTATCATTTTGCTAACCACCCTGGATTTTGATATTGGGCATTCAATATGATACACAGAAGATATACTACAACAAAGTGCAATGTTTCTAAAACAAAATCCAGGTGAAGCACATCTCACTGTTCATGAGCCGCGTGAAATGGCCAGGAGTGACAATTCCAGCATATTTATGTCCAAAGTGGCCAGATACATAGGCAATATTGCTGGCACTAAAAAGTATTGGAATAAAGTGAGAGGCGATCTCACGGCGAATACTAACGTGGGGGCACCAACATTGTTCTTTACTTTCTCATCAGCAGATATGCATTGGCCTGAATTACATGCTCTCTTTGGAGCAAACATGCGAGCACCACTTGTGAGCTTAGGTGACAAAATGTTACTAACAATCCACATGTAGTTAATTGGTTCTTTACACAAAGACTAGAAAAGTTTGTCAAATACTGGCTTTATGATATACTTGGTGCAAAATGGCACTGGTTTATATATGAATATCAAGGTAGAGGTAGTATTCATTGTTGTGGTAGTGCTAAAATAAATAATGACCCAGGTTTGTGTCAACTTACTCAGACTGCTGTAAAAGGATTCTTGGCACAGAAAGTCAAAGATAACACTGATTGTCCCAATACAGTGGAACTCGACCAGGATATTGAAGCTGGTGAGAAAGCAGCTACGACTGTATGTCAGTTTGTTGACTGGTATTGTCAGCTGTCAATCTAATCCTCCAAATAAGAATGTGTGGATATGACCTGAGATCCACCCATGTCAGAGACGTCATCATGACATTTCTGAGTTTGAAGTACAATCTGATCATGTAGACCTTTTGAATATGGTTCAACAACATACTCGCTGTAGTACAAATTATTGCCTCAGAAAAAAATCTAGTGAATCAGAATTGAAATGTCGATTTCATTTTCCATTTGACCACTGCTCTCAGACCAAGTTAGAATTTGAAGAAATTAACAGTAAACGTGACAATATACAATACAGAGTAAAAATTGCTACTAAAAGAAATGACTCAAGGTTGAGCAATCATCAGCAACTTCAGCTGCAGGGCTGGAGAGCCAATTGTGATGTACAACTAGTTATTGACGACTATGCTTGTGTAGTATATCTCACTGCATATGCTGCTAAAGGTGAGCGAAGGTCAGCAATGCTAAAACAAGCATTCAATTCTATTGTTCAACATGTTGACAATAATATTGACCCTCAAAGAGTTGTCAAGAAGGTAGTAATGAAATCTCTTGGTGAAAGAGGTTATGCAGCTCAAGAGACAATGCACCATTTGCTGTCTTTAAAACTCCATAGTTCACCATTCAAAGTTATTCCAGTGAGCCTAAACTATTCACGTAAATTATGTGAGAATATATCTGTTGAAGACCATGATTCTTGTACTGTTAATTCATTGCCTGATGTTTATGCTACTTGCCAACAGTATGATAGTTCAAAGAAAATTATGGACATGAACTTTGTACAGTTTGCAACCACACACACAGTTGTCAACAAAAAGCTTTCAAAACTACCAGAGAATGCTGTTCCACAGATATTTCCAATTTACTCTCCTAACCCTAAAGGTCTTAATTTTGGGTTGTATTGCAAGTATCAACTTTTGAGGTATAAACCCTGGAGCACAACCCAAAACAATGCATGGGTGACTTAGAACCAACTGATGAAATTCTAAGCAATCATTGGCAAGAGTTCTTGCAAACAGCTCATGCATAAACTCATGTACCAGACTGGCTTGACAAACTTCACAATGTTATTCAGAGTCAACAAGAACCAAAAGATGAACCTTGTGAAGGACAAGGTGATGCACAAGAGGAATGGATGATCCTATCAGATCTTCATACTCCATTTTAGAATTCAGAACTAGCATGACAGTCAATACATGACTGGCATCAGGGCAGAGCACAGTATACTGAACAACAAATTCATGAAATTCCAGCACAGATAAAAAATAAGAAACAAAATCATATCAATAATGAAAATCGTTGATTTTATTTGGTGACCCAGATCAGTTGCCACCTGTAGCAGATAAGCCTCTGTATTATGCAAAACCATCAAATGCTGTTGGTGAACAAGGACATCAGTATTATACCATGTTTGATAAAGTGATCAAACTTACTGTCAATCACTGAGTGCAAGGTATGAGTTGCGAACAAGTCGCATTGTTGCGACTTCGCAAAGGTGATTTGACAGTTGATGACTGGAAACTACTTTTGACTTGTCAGCCTTCTGTGATTTCAAATTTGAGTGATTTTGAAGATGCTACCAGATTGTTCTACAGCAATGAACAAGTTGCAAATTACAACCATGAACAACTGAGTAAACTTCAACAGCCGATTGCTCACATCAACGCTTGCCATTCCTCAGCAGTTGTTAAGAAATTTCTTCAGAAAA